>CM056600.1:10783694-10976194 GCA_029721355.1 Tegillarca granosa
ATATGGTTAAATGGGTAACAGAATAAAAGGTAGTTTAGGAAAATTAATATTGAAAAGATGTACTATTTCCAGACAGGTGATGGAGTTGATTGGAACATTTACAGATACAATGTACCATATAGATTTTCATTACTCCTTAAGGAGTAAGGTTCTTTCACAAATACACATGTACATATCTCTGAACCCTAAAGCAAGTTCCCAATTTAACCAAAATATATCAAATTGCCAAGGACCTTATTTCGTAAAAATTTAGATATCATCCTTTTAAGCTGCATTAAGTTTTCCAAAGAAAAAATTAAAACAGTGCTAATCTTATTAATGATGTTCCTCATGAACAATGTTACATTTGGTTCAATGATAAAAAGTCGAATAAATACAGAAATTACAGTATTTACCCAGCGAGATGCAGCATTTGGGATCTACATGTAATATTAGAACATGGTTATGTCATCAAAACCCGGGTTATTTAAACACAACTTTCAAAATGGTGAAATACAATAAATTAAACACAGAACTTCATTGAATTTGTCATTTGTGACTTAGTAAGGGATACATAACACAATTTCAAATACATCTGGATATTAATGAAGGACAATTAATGCAATCTATCATGTTTCACCTTCGATTCTAGGGTTTTCCGTACATCCGTGCGCATGCTCTAAGCTCATAATTACCATCAGCAAAACACTGACCAACCGGTCAGAGGATTCCGTTTATTTACAGCTAAAAGAAATGAAATTTTAAAAAATGACTGTCACGGATCGTGGTTAGAAGATATCTATTTTTAAAAAATATATTTTTAAAAAATCAAAAAAAAAAAAAATTCAGAAAATTGAAAAACTTAATGCAGCTTTAATTCAAATAAGTGAGAACTACAAGTATTTATTTATTACTTTTACTGATGGTGAAATGAAATGAAATCTGTATATATAATGTAGCAAATAAATAAACATTTTACCCACCACTAACAACAGGACAATTGTTGAAGTATCTAACAAACAATTCTGTATTTAGTGAAGCACTCATTAATACCACTTTTAAATGACGGTAACGCAGAATCACTTCACGGAGAGATATCAGCAAAAAATCACTAAATCTATCTCTTTCATGTATTTCATCCTGTATAAAAAATGTTACAATTAAAACTATAGTTATATTTACATGGTATTTCATGGTAAAAAACAAGATGCAATAATAAAAAAAAATATAAATCATTGTACATTGACATGTAATGGTTATATTCAAAATAGAGTATTGAAAAATAACTGATCAAATGAATAAAATAAAGATTTGAATCAGCAGTAGAATCACACTTTTACTGAGAAATCAAAAGCAGTAAGTAAAGAAAAGGGTTTTTATTTTAACCTTTTGAATGCATTTAATACAATAATGAGTACCATTTTCATTTTGTTACTATTTTTTATGCATTTTATATATAATTTTTTTACTGTATTTAAATAAAATCTTACCACAATGATATGAGTTACAGTTGTAAGTGCTCTGTCTCCACCTCCCATCAATGTCCTAAGCAACACACCAGTTGTACAAAATGTAAGTAAGGTTTTTGGTGAAACCCTAAAAAACAATACAACACTCTGTTGACTTAAATCTCATAGTTTATGCACAGAAAATATAAAAGTTGTTCTTTAAAAAATCAAAAAAGAGGGCAAACATTTTTTTGGCCACAATTTCATATGGCATAAATTTCTATTTATAATTTTTCCCCCATTTTGTCTTGTTGGTAACAAACATATAGATTTGTCAGATTTTGGATTGGATTAGTGTTAATCTACACTCAGTAGTCTTAATTTTATTTGAAGGCAGGTAAGATAATTTTTATTGGTTCTTTTATTAATACATGTTTGTAAAATACTGTTATATATTGAATATAAAATATTCCTTTTAATAAAAAAAATTACATCAATGGCATGGAAAAATCCATCAACATTGGCTGTCAAAAGAACAATGAAGTTCATATATTAAAAACTTTTACATTGGACATCAAAGCTAATGGTCAATCCAGAAGTGTAACATTTGGTTTATTTTGCTATACTTTGTAAAATTAACCTATCCTTATAACAGTTTTGTTCAAGACAATTCATAAATTTTTACTTACTTGCTTTCCAATCTTATCTGGTAACCAACAGTTTGTCCAATTCTTTCTGCTCTTTCTGCTGCTACTCTCTCTGCTACACTTAATGCTGCAATCCTTCTAGGTTGAGTACAAATTATTCTACAAGGTCTACCATTAGTATGACATTCATCCAATATCATCTGAGGAACCTGTAAATAATTGAAAACGAACGTTCTGAAAAGAGAACAATGTAACTTTGGCCCAAAATTACTTGTATACATGTATGATTCCGGTTCTGGGACCAATATTCTACTAAATTAATTTTATTATTAGCACAGTATATGTCTCTACTGACAAGTCTGCAAAATTAGGTATAACTGTTGTGCAAGGCATACATCATGTCATTATAACTATATGTACGTAGATATCAACTGCAAGAATAGATAAAGCATCTGCTTAAAATGATTTCAAACTGCTCATTAAAAAAACTTTATGCTCTGGCATTTAAACTGGAAATACTGTATTTGTGAAATTTTATTTATCTAATATTTCAAAATTATAGAAAATGGAGTTAAATAATACAAGTATCCTAGTTTTGTACACTAGTTATGGCACACCAAGATATATGAAATAAGCTCTTTTACATTAAGCACACTCTGCATGTAGCCCCATTAGATCATCAAAATTTACCAATGCTATTAAATACTGACCTGTGTTGTTTTACCTGATCCTGTTTCACCTGATATCAGCGTGACCTGGTTGTTATTGATACAAAACATGATTTCATCCCAGTATTTGAATACAGGAAGACTCTCACGAAAACCCTTAAGGTCTGAATCACCTCTCCTTGGTGGAATCTGTGCTACTCCATTGTTTAACTTCCCTATGGTTGTTTTATTGAGCTCTCTACTTACTGAAATAATTTTTTGTTATTTTAATTATTTCATAACATTGTTTAATTTATAGGCAACAAAACAGTGAATTAAACAACAATAATTAGTACATCAAATGCAGCCTAAAGTTTGCTTTGTTGATCTGATTCTACATTCATTAGATCTACTCTTTCAATTTTTCTGATTTCATATGATCCAGATTTTATAATAAAAAGGAAAAAAGCAAGTCCCATATGGGATCCAAACCTGTGCCGCCAGGGCATTATTACCACAGGTACTTTTTTCTGACATTAAGAAACAGTATATCTTTAATAGTTTATAATGTAAGAAATAAGTGTCTGCTATTATTTCAACCAAGCATAGCCAGAAATATTTACACTACAGATTTTGTAACAGCTGTGAAACACATGTATCAAATACTGCTGTTTTATAAAATGTTCTCCCAAGTGCAGGTTTGAAATTCACTGACCATGTACATGTATAAACCATATTAGGTCACCAAAACACCATGTAATGATTATATCCTACCAACTTGGTGTTGAAATTTAAGTTTTGAATCATAAAACTAAACTTTAACATCTGCATCAAGCAATTCAAGATTGCCATTTTGTTGTGAAAATATATTGGATGTATGGAAGAACATATTAGCTACATGTTGCATAAAAACAGTCTAAATAGCATTATTGGGTTGGATGAGTTTAAGAACTTTTGTAAAATTAGCAGAAAGGTGAGGTAGTTTGTGTAATCCCTTGATAAAACATTCATATGTAAAAAAGTGATTAATTTTATTAATTCTTCTAAATTACAATATGTGAATATACAAAGAATATACAACATGGGAATTACAACAAGAGGCCCATGGGCCTTAACGCTCACCTGAGGATATGTCCAAAATTGTTTGTAAAGTGCAATGGACAATATATTCAGTACAGAAACTTTACAAGTTTTCTCAAGTTAAAAACTGCCACAAAACTCAATCAGAAATATATCCAGCAACATTTCATTTATAGGTAGCTTATAGAATATGCATGAAGTAACTGTAGTGCAATGAATAATTTCCAAATCATTAACCAATTTCAGTATACTTATGCAACTATGACCTTGACCTTTGAACATACATGATCCTCATGTCAATACCTACCATATTCTAATATACAAGCCTATACAAAAAATTAGTAGTTTTCAAAGATAATTAGCAATTCAAGTCTTCTTTTGCAGCTGTGACCTTGGCCTTTCAACATATGACCTTGTATTATATGTCAAAATGATCATTGTCCCAATACCTACAATACTCTAATATACATGCCTATACAAAAAGTTAATAGTTTTCAAAGATAATTAGCATTTTAAGGCTTCTTTCGCAGCCGTGACCTTGACCTTTCAACATATGACCTTGAACCATATAACAAAATGATTGCCATGTCAATACCTACAATATTCTAATATACATGTCTATACAAAAAGTTAATAGTTTTCAAGATAATTAGTAGTTTAAGTCTTCTTTTGCAGCTTTGACCTTGACCTTTCAACATATGACCTTGAACCATATATCAAAATGATCGTTGTTGCAATACCTACAATATTCTAATAAACATGCCTATACAAAAAGTTAATAGTTTTCAAGATGATTAGCAATTTAAGGCTTATTTTGCAGCTGTGACCTTGACCTTTGAACATATGACCTTGGACCATAAATCAAAATGATCGTTGTTGCAATACCTACAATATTTTAACATACATGCCTATACAAAATGTTAATAGTTTTCAAGATAATTAGCAATTTAAGTCTTCTTTTGCAGCCATGACCTTGACCTTTCAACATATGACCTTGAACCATAAATCAAATTGATCGTTGTTGCAATACCTGCAATATTCTAATATACATGTCTATACAAAAAGTTAATAGTTTTCAAGATATACTGACAAATACATAATTTTAGCAATTTCCCCACTCAGTACCTTACCATTTCCCCATTTTGAGCCCCATGGCTACCATTTGTGCAAATCTGAAACTACATGACCTAAGGATGTTATAAATGAAATAACGAAGATATACCTCTTGTACATTCAGAGGAGAAGATTTTTAAAGTTTTTCACTATTTCCCCCCTTATGGGGCCCCAAGGGAACATAACTCTTTCATTTGTGCAAATCTGAAAGGGCTTCACCCAGGCATAATGGTTACCAAGTTTGATTAAATTTGGCCCAGTGGTTTTGAAGAAGAAGATTAAAATGTAAAGTTTATGGACGCATACACGCATGCACACACGCACACACATTCACACGCCGCATCATACCATAAGCTCACACTGGCTAAAGCCAGGTGAGCTAAAAATCAAGCTTTTTGTAAATAAAGACCAATTTCTCAATTTATGAAATGAAAATTAACAAATGAAAAGATTTAATGGCATGAAATTACTTTGTCAATCCACAGTAAGTACATTTATTATCAGTGTTTCAATATATGTTATTCTTTAAATATTGCCTGTTTTTTCTTCAACAATTATGTTGTATCATGTTCTTGTGTTGTTGCTAAGTACATGTTTTTAAAGTAACAAACTACTATTTTTTAACTTCAATACTTTGACAAAATGAGTTTAACTACTCATTTATTCCTTATGTGAGTATTTTGAAAACACATACAGCTGCATTATCAAATTTTAACATATGTGTTTTATGGATTACACAATATATGCACTACTCATATATTTTTCTGTGAAAAATGACAAAGATCATCAAGCAATAATTTTACCAAAAAATCATCAAATGACACCAAAATAGGAGGTGCACATCACTAATGTTTGCAAAACAACTGGGTGATAAAGTTTGTTGGAGATATGGATGATACAAACCATGTACAGTTTAAGTGTGAAGGAAGGACTGATGGAATGACAGACGAGTCGACCCATTACTAGACCTGCTTTCACTTCTGGCAACACAGTGTAACTAATAGACTCATGTCAAAGAGAAAAAATCCTTTTGACAAACAACAGCAGAAATCTGATACAGTAAATATAACATTTCAAAACAGTTGATAAACTGTACATGTAATTGACTTTTCAGACATTTTTTAACTAAATTAATGTTTGAAATACATGTAGATGTAACAGACCGATAGGATAGCTAGAAATGTCAGTTGGTAGATTTGAATTCAAATACAAATGCACTTTTCCCTCTACTAATGCTACAAAAAAAAAAAAAAAAAAAAAAAAAAAAAAAAAAAAAAAAAAAAAAAAAACGACAACAACACACCCAGAAATCAATATGCCACAGAAAACCAATAATTATCTTAAATTTACATTTTAATATTTTCTAATTAAAAGTTACAGGCAGATTTTAAAAACAAAGATCTGACCAACCTTCATTTATTTGACTTCTGTCTGTCCTTGGTTGTAATTCCTGTCTCTCTTTGTTTGTTAATGGAAATCTTTGTAATACACTGTTTATTTGCTGTCTGGAGTTCTTAACAAGTTGAAATGTTGCTGATGAATGTGCCATTGTACTTTCCTTCTTTCTTTGATATTGTAAGGTATCTATTTGCTCCTTTCCTAAGAACAGAAATAACACATTTTCAACAGAAATGAATTTTTTATGGCTGTCACATCAAGGCTGAAGCATTAAATATCACAACATGCTGTAATATGTAGCATTTACATATCAATAAATATTGCAATATAAATGATATATTGACCTTGATTACTTGCATCTTACAATAATTAAGTTTACATTTTAATGTCACAATGAAAGTCATAATGAAAGAGAATTGTATAACAATTTAGGAGATGCAACCAAACTTACTTCATCTTTTACAAGAAACTACAGAGGAATCCTGACTTAACAATACAATTTTCAAACAAAATTGTTGTCATGTTTAGACAGGTACATGTTTCATTTAACTTTACACAGATTCACTTAAAAAATAACATTAATGTTATATTCTATTAAAGTAGTTCATTGTATACAGGTTTAAAGTTGGTTGCATGAATCTGTTTTCATTCTCTGTCCAGTTATAATTTTCGCTTATGTAGAAGAAGTGGTGCATTTATAGTGATTGGATCGGACTGGACGTCACACAGGTTTAGTTAAAAGAAATTTTAAAAAACATAAATGATTTGTCCCGAATCAATCAAATAGTTTAGTTTAGACAATTTTGGTTAATTCATGATTTTGTTAAGATAGATTAATCTGTATATTTAATGAGACTCTACCCTCTACTCTTAGATTTAATTCCCATTGATTCAACCATTCTGTGTACATATGCTCTTTCAGTGGCTGTCAGGGATGATGGAAATTCTAGTTCTACAAGCATAAAACAAACAATACCAATCTCAACTTTGAAATAAAGATGTCTCAAGTAAATAGTTAACAAGAAATAATAAGAATATTGTTTTATTAAAGTAAAAAAATTCACAGAAGAACTTTACAAGGATCTAATTTTTAGCTGGTAAAAAAAATTACATGTATCTCCTGACTTGACAAGAGTGGAATGAAGTGGGGTAATAGTCAAGATTTTTCACTTACATTGAGATAGTTGTTCTTGGATGGTAGACATGTAGAAAATAAACCACCTTTGGCATGCAAACTGACAATTTTCTCACACTAGAATTTAAACCTAGGTTATGAGAGTTGCCACTATTAGTAAGCTGGCACTTCCGACCACTTAGTCACCAAGACCCTGACTATACAACTTTACAAACTTTTACCCAAAGAAAGAAAACTACTGTCTCAGATTTCAGGAGTGACAAAAAGAAGAATATAAACCTTTCTGACTATCGTCTGCTCTGAATCTCTCAACAGCCAAACATATAGCAATTCTAACTTCTTCACCAATGCATATATCCTGTTTTCTAGTTGGTCCCCTGTCACGATTAGAACCAACACTGCGGACGCTGTGAGCACTCCCTGTGCTTGATGGACGAGATGAGGTACTATTTGGTCTATTCATTTTTCTTAAAACAATTCATCTGAAACTGTACAATAAAAACAATTTACATGTTAGATGTATCAAAATCAAATGAAAGCTACAATTAGTTTTACATCTTTGTTTGTCTGCACAACCATTAGCACCAGTATATTTCCAATCCAGTCCCTATGTGACCAAAATTGTGTAATTGTATTTGTTATATATAGACATGTGGCGGAAGAAATGGTTGACAAGAGTTATCCTTTTTTCCCACTTGATAGTATGTTGAATGTACTGTTCAGTGAGATTTTAAGCAGTTTTTAAAAATGTCGCTGATACTGAAACATGGCAGAATCCAATATGTTTTCCCATAATAACGACATTTTTTTGGGGGTATATTTGGTGTAAACATTTTCCATTTCATTCTGCACAAATGTTAAGAGGTATTGATCACATGGTACTCCGGCAAGTTCCAATTCATTTGTAACTGGCAGTAAAAACTTAATTCCTTATGGAACCACATTGAACCAAATCAAAGCATTAAGGTCACATTTGTCAACTATGAAAGGTGACAAAATGTAAATAATTCCAAAAAGCAGCTGGAACTTCTAAGGAGTGACAATTAAACTAAACATCATAAAGTTTTGAGTAAAACAGTTCCCTGCATGGCAAAATGTGTCATGTCCTCAAATTTAAACACTAAATAAAACTTCTTAAGGATTTTTGATGTGATTAATAACCAACCTGAAATTGCAAATGCAATGGAAGTTGTGCAATTTGATCAGATTGAGAAAAAGTATAAGACCAGAGTCAATTTTTTCATTATGTTTGAATAAAATGTGATAAATTAGCCATTTAGTCAAAGAGAAACGTGTCATTTATGATGATTTATCTGAGTACTACACACCTGTCAAGTCACACACATTGCGCATATGTCACCCGCAATTTGGATGTAAATCACGCTCACACACTAAACTTTCACAAAAACGTGTATAATCAAACTATCCAGAAAATAAAAACTGACAACATAGATTTAGCATTTTAAGTTATAACAGCGGTATTTAAAACATTTAAAACATCACTAGATATAAGTTTCTTAACATTTTTACTGGTCAAAATGATCTCTCGTTTGATGTCTCAAATTGCAGGTGAATTTAACAGCATTGTTTTCAATTTTTCCGTGGGGAATGCCTCTGTCTTTTGGTTGTAACACACTGATCTTTGAAACCCTCGACAGCTATGGTACTAGCTTAACATGGCTTAAAACAAAAGTTTCCTAAAAAAAGTAAAATGTCCCTCAAATTCCTCTCAGAGGACCCATCCCCCCCCCCCTTTTTTTTTCGAAAACTGCATGCATCCCTTACCTTATCCAAAAAAATCGTCATTAGTGACATTAGTTGAGTCAATGCCTTATGCGACAACTCAAAATTGAGCCAAACAGTGTTGCAAGTGTTGGAAGAAATACATTTATGATAGGCATGGTTCATTTCAAATCCCGTGTACAAATATTGCTAAAAACCTACTTTCAATTTCAATTTTCATCAGCAAATTTATGCCGATTTGTATTGATTAAAGTTCTGTATCAAAAAGTATAAAATACCTGAACTTAACAAATAGATTGTTATAATGATTCCTAATGACACCTTATGCTTTCCTTATTCTAAAACTTAACAGGAAAAATAATATTTAGAATTTTCAGCAGACGACGTTGCTTGTTGACAACCGGTGCTGCCATTTTATAACTTTCGTGGAACGTATGGGCGACGTAAAATGGTCAAATATACTGACAAACGAATTCCATTTCGCCTGTGATATTTAATGTCTCAGATCTCTATTTTAGATTTTAATGAAAGTTATTTAAAATTGATAAAATAGTAAAAGAAATACCAATAAACTTAGAGATGACACCTTAGTATTAGAATCTTATTTACGCTACCCATACGGTTCAAAAATGCAAACTTCCGCTATTAATCTGCAAGATATCAACATGCTTTGTTCTCTAATCTAATACAAATTTATGACACAACAAATAAGGAGCGAGAAAGATTGAAAGGTTTAAACTTCAGAAAAAATGCCTTTAATTTAAGTGTGTTTGAATTTAAGGTGATTTCTTAAAACATCTTGCCAGACAGATATTTTCAAAAATTCATTCATACCAAAAACTGTAAAGGATTGGAATTCGTTGCCCGAAACGTGTGAATGCTAAGACCGTTCTGGAATTTAAAAGTGCCTTAGCAACTGCTGCTCAGCGCGACTAGTCACCGTCAACGCACACTATTTCCCTGGAAGATCCGTACTCGGTAGTGAGGCACTTTCCATTACCTATACAGATACAGATTGAACTGGAATTGAAAATCTTCATTTGCTAAAATAACAAGTCTTGATTTTTAATGCTACTAGATAAATTACTAAGATCTAGTGTATCAATATCATTTATGAAAATTATTATGACACTTTAAAGTTTATCATTAAATAAAATAATCAAATTTTGAATTTTAAGGGTCAGCATTAAATGATTGCAGTGAATATCACACCAAATAGAAATACATTGTTTTTTTAATTGCGAATTTTATCCAATGAAAGAAAATGAACAAAAGAATGCTATTTTAAATTTTGTAATATGAAGACATACACAATATGATGTTATTAAACCTTGATTGTTCTTGTGTAAAATTTGGAATTGACATGATATACAGTGAAGCTCGTGATACTTACTCTTGTTCACTAATCAACAGCCAAAATATTATTTAATGCAATAGCAAAACAGTTCAAAAAATGTTCATTTGTTTTTCATTTTTCTTAAATTTCATAAATTAATCTCACAATGTTTGAAGAACTTTAGCTGTTTAAAGCTTCTGGACTTTTGTCGCAGGATTAAAATTTACAATTCAATTTTTTCAAAAGTGATGCCATTCTTTGTACATTAAGAAAAAATATCTAAGTAGCATTATATAGCTCAAAACACTTTTTTATTTACTGTATATTGACCAGCTTTAGATATTTAAAGGTTTGCTTAATGTATATATTTTAGCTCCAACAGAAATGATGGCCAAAATATTAATAAAATAATCTTGACCTTGGTGGGGCCCTGTTGACTGAATGGTCTTAAGTTTTCCTCCATCATCCCTGAACTTACCATCTTGATACAAGTGAAAGAATATTGACTGGGGGCATAAAACACATTTACTTTACTGGACTCCAATTGGCCAGGGTGTAAAAATAACACAAAGCCAACCAACTAATGAACAAGCTGATATCTTATTTTCATTATTTTATATTTTCAGGATGTATTGTTGATACCAGATATGTTCACTAAACAGTAATGTAATAATTGAATAGAGAGCACATTAATGAACATATATTACTAAATATATACAAGGACCTTAAAGATGGATGACAGTGTTAACAAACAGACGTCTAAACAACAACAGCAACAGGTGGTAAGTTGACTATTCTGGTTCTTCACATATGTAGGACCATAAAAGTCCATGATTAAAATGCACCAGATTTTGGATTAAAACCGGTAACATTTTCCTTCTTGTCTAATGGACTTGTAAAAACACATCATAAACTTAAAGACTTCTAAACTTAAGTAAGATAAACACTTGTACAAGTATAAAGACAAGCTGGAATAGTGCAGACTGAACTAAACAGCATACAGAAGGGTTTGATTGGATTACACAGTTTTTTGGTAAATTTTTCTAAATCAATACTAATGTTGTGTCCTAAAAATTACAACAGTTAAAAGTCAATTTTTTCAGTTTACTCAGGGTTCAGTTTTCAGAAGATGCCCTGTAATCAAAATGGTTGACAGGGACAAATTTGATAGAGTGAGATAACCTAGTAGTCTAAGTATATACAATGTAGTTTACATGTTGTCATTGTATAGGGCCTTAGTGATCTTCAGTGTCAGCCAATGGATCAGTGTGCTTCTGACAGCTTTGATTTGAATGTCAATTAGACAGAAACTAGTATAAAAAAGTTGGTCCATTTGATATGATAGTATGGTATCCAATACCTGTATTACAACTTCAGAATGCCCCCATTGTTAACATTGATGTCCAATACTGTATACATTTTTGTGAAAGATTTTTGGATTGTCTAGAGGATTGACTAGATGTGAAGGTGACAACCTATCCAGTTTCATTACTAGTGCGTGATTATACAATTATCACCTCATTGTACAAGTAAAAGATAGACAATTCTAAAAAAAAAATCAGCTGCTTTTGGGCAACAACATTTCTAAAAGGTGAAAATTCTAGATGACCACATACCTAGAGGGTAATTTTTGTATTTATGATAAGTAATATAGTTTAGATGTGAACTTTTTTTTTTCTTTTGCAGAACAGTTTGACAGAACTATTGGCATCAACACCAGAAAATCCCTCCAACAATACAGCGACAGCTCAAAATCCTTTCGATGACCTGAACATTACACCCCCAGGGACAAATACAAATATGCAGAATCATCAACCACCTCCGCCAGGGGGTCCACCACACCCTGGTGGTCCCCAGGCAGGTGGGAAAGTGTATCCACCAAATCAGCAAATGGTGTTTAATCCATCAAATCCCAATGCTCCACCCATTTATCCATGTGGTATATGTCATAAAGAAGTTCATGATAACGACCAAGCAATACTTTGTGAGAGTGGATGTAATTTTTGGTTTCATAGAATTTGTACTGGACTCACGGAACCAGCATTTCATATGCTGACTCAAGAAGTATATGCAGAGTGGGTGTGTGATAAATGTTTATCAACTAAAAATATACCACTTGTAAAAATGAAACCATGACAACAATAAGACTACATAGATACAGCATTTCTATCTTGATGACATTTTTATGGTTGTGCCATTTTGATATACAGTTGTAAATTGTACATTTACAAGTTCTTTTATTTTATTTACATAAATATATAATATATACATGGTATACATGTAAATTAAACATGCAATTAATTTAACATGGATAAAGTTTGTGAAATAGTTTCGAAAGTAAAGATTATCAATTTGACTTTAAAAAGTATTAACAAATCATTTTTATAGCAGCTACACTTTTATTCTATGACATTATCATTATACATGTATTGTCAACTCAAAGTTGATGGTCACTGACCATGTTATTTCTTTGGTATTCTTAATAAACATAGTTGAAATGTTGAGATAAGCTTAGTACATGTTAAACATTCTTAATTTACATGTACTTCTTAAATGAACATTTAAACCAATCATGGTTTTACTAAGTTGATATTTAAAAAATGACGTGTATGTGCACAAGGATTTTCTCTGATGTCACCATGAATGTGTGAAATTTAAAATATTCCTATTATTAGAAAACCATTTGTATGTATGTACATTCATTTTTCATCTCATCTGTACTAAGTGGAAGAGTATAATTATTACAATACATCCCACTTTTGGGATTGTGGATGATGACTTTCCTTGAAGTTTATTATGGACTAGATATGCAGGTCATGTATGTTGTCCCTCTGACAGCTCTTGTTTTTTTTTATTCTCAAATTGGTTTATTTTGCAGTATGAGATTTCAGGTTTTTTTAAAAAAAATATTTACATGTATAGTTTTTTGTATTCAAATATATGCAGAAATTGTTTTGTTTGTTTTTTGTTTTTTTTTTTGTGGGGGGATGGGGGGGGGGGGGGGTAGAGTATATGTTTTCCTCTTTATGTAAGGGGAAATATTACATTTAAGGTATTTTGGAAACTTGTATGTTTTACATGTATTTGTAGTAAGTAAAATTAATTTTTAAAAAGGTAGAAAATATTGACTTCAAGATTTATTGTATCTTTCAATGTTTTATTTCCATAGCATCATTATATAATTTCATTGCTAGGACTAAGATGTAGGAAGGAAGTGGAGAAACCATGAGTGGAGAAGATAAAAGTTGGTTTCAACTATTGATTTACAACTTGTTTCTGCCATGGAGAGATTTTTGTCGTATTATTTTATACGTCTGATTATTCATTATTTTTTTTCCTTTGGCAAAAATAAGGCTGATGTTAAATGTACTTACGAAAGAAGCCATTATTGTAAAATGAGTGAGGTAATGTTATGAAATTAAAAGTTCCACAAAATAATTGAACCGAAACATAATAACAATTTGTCATCACATCAAGTGACTGTCTGAAGTTAGTTCAGTTTGAAATATCAGAGGTCCAAATTTGTTTTATACTATGACTTATTTATTTTCATAGTGTCACAATGATCTTGGTTGCTTTACCTATTACATAATGTTATTGCTAGTTTTTTTTTTTAAAACTTTCTATTTTAACAGTCCTTTATGAATAAGTATAGTATATTGTATAGTAAAAAATCTTCAAATTTTTTAAATTTTTCCATATAATTTTTGACTTGACATTTAAATCATCATTAAGTTTTCCAAAGAAAAAATTAAAACGGTGCTAATCTAATTAATGGTGTTCCTAATGAACAATGTTACATTTGGTTCAACGATAAAAGCTCAATTAAATAAAGAAATTACAGTAATTACCCAGCGAGATGCAGCATTTGGGATCTAATATTCGAACATGGTTATGTCATCAAAACCCGGGTCATTTAAACACAACTTTAAAAACGGTGAAATACGATAAATTAAACACAGAACTTCGTTGAATTTGTCATTTGTGACTTAGTAAGGGATACATAACACCATTTTAAATACATCTGGATATTAATTAAGGAAAATTAATGCAATTTGTCATGTTTCACCTTCGATTAATGAGTTTTTCCGTACATCCGCGCGTATGCTCCAAGCTCATAATTACCATCATTAAACCGGTCAGAAGATTCCGTTTATTTACAGCTAAAAGAAATGAAATTTTAGAAAATGAATCTCAGGGATCTTGGTTAGAGGATATCTATTTTTAAAAAAATAAATTTTTAGAAAATCAAAAAAAAAAATTCTGAACATTGAAAAACTTAATGCAGCTTTAGAATAATTCAGAATAATCTGATTTTATTGATTAGCCAGCTTTGTTGAAAATACTATAAGATGGAGACAAGGCAGCTGTACAATTTTATCCAGAAAATTGGGCAGTATGTCCTTCATGCTAAAGCACATGTCAATGTTTATATCCAAAATTTAAAATCAAAATTTTAATCAAGGTTAAATTTTGTGCAAACCTAAGATGTTGAAAAATTTTAGCATTAAAAATACTGACTTTGATTGAAGGCAAAAATCAACCATTTCCCAAATTTAGATTTGACCATAGAAAATGGTCATTTGTTCACTTATATTCAAGAGAAGAAGTTAAACTATAAAACTTAGAACAGAAAATGGATGAAAGAAAATAGATTGTTGAGGTTGTTGTAAGTCACTGTGAACATTTGGCTTAAGTAACATAAAATTAATTCTCATACAACGTGGAACCAACAGAAGTGAGATGCTTTAGATCTTAAGGTTAATGCCCTTACCACTGTGGGCACCTCAGTTCATACTAAATCTATGAGACCACAGGAATATTGATAAGTAAGTGACATTTACGCGATTGTTTTAGCTGTGGAATTTGTCTTGGTTGCTTTGACTATTTCCAAGTACAATCAATAATAGTGCAAAGGTTAAATTCTAAATTCTAAAAAGTTTGTTGTGCCATGTGCTGTTTTTTAAATTCACTCTAATGATGATCATAATATGCTTCTTTTGAAAGCCAGGAGTTCTATACCTGTTGATTGTGTAATTTGTTCCTTTTGCACCTTGTTTTTATTTATTTAATATGTGCCTTTGTTGTTCCTGGCCTTTGTCAAGTATATGTTATTCTGCTGCAAACTCTTTTTCATTTTAATGAAATCCATAATGACTCCAATAAAACAATAACCAATCAAAGTACATATACTGAATCATATGAATGATATGACTATTTAGAGGATTACAGATCTTTCGTTAGTTGTAGGTATATGCTCTACCACTGAGCCACTTTACAGGTTTTTAGACATACATATCCTGAACAGACAGATTGTCATAGCCAAGTGGTATTTTTTACCCACTGTCAAAGTCAAGGGTTGTGGGTTTTAAACCTGATTTGAGACTTTTCAGAGATGCATTTACATATTCATGAAACTATACAAGTCTTATCAGAGTACAGAAACCTTCAGTTGAGACTATTGAGAATACTCAATAGTTGTTGAGATATTCATATCTCACACAAATATTAAGAATACAATTAACATATTTGACCAATCTAATTTATATTCCAACTATATAATTATATAATACTCCAAATATGTGTATATATGTTCAGTGAACTTAAAATTTATGGTTTTGCAGCAAAAAATTTTGAAGCTTAGGATAATGTATTGAACTTTCTCTTCTCTCCCTGGGTTCAAATCTCAGTCAGGCAGATCCTGGTGTGTGAAACTTTGTCAGTCTGCATGCTAAAGATTGATGGTTTTCTTCAGGTACTCAGTTTTCCTCTCACATTCCAAAACTGGCCACCTCAATGTTGTAGAATCATCAAGCATTTAAACACCATTTTTTCTATTCTACAGTAAAGTTCAATGTTCAGTCCATACAAAATGCTTCTCTAGAATTTGAAAAAGGGGAGGATTTTAATGGCTGATGCAGAAGACACTTGTGCAGTTATTGAAATCATGTGAGCCATTAAAAATTAAAGAATATAAAGAAGCAAATAAAACTGTTTTACCATAGATTTATTCAATACATTTAAAATATCATTTCTCTATTGTACATCATTTCAAACTTATCTTAAATATTTTGAAAAATTTCTGATATTTACAATATTTACATTTTTAACATTTTTCAACATATCAAAAATAGGTAAACTTCATAAATAAATATATTTGGCTTTAAGTTAACAACAATAATTTAGTACAAAATTTATATTTAAATATTTAATATCTCTGTACAATGAGCATAGTCAAACTGTTGCCCCTTGTCCCAAATCACCAACAAAAACAACAACTATGCTGTCAATGTAAACTGCAAACAAACTCCTGGTCCATGACAGTTTTGACATTTCTATATTAACAAATATGGCAAACAGTGGGTAATGATTCTCAAATTTCATGAAGTATGATATGAAAACAAATAAGACATTGTCCATGATATTGAAGTTCTACTTGGTAGCCACTGGTAGGTTTTTGGCTATTTAACAGCAAGCCTAGACTCCATAATAGATTTTGCCAATAGAGAAGAAATGATGTACTCAGAAATTTAAACACACAATACCTAAGTACAGGTACTAATTAAACAACAATTTCCTTAAAAACCACAATAAAAAATTACCAGAAACACATTACACCATCTACCAGTACAATAAAATGACAATAATGTATTTCAGAATTACTTCATCTGTAACAACATTTGGGGAATCAGTTTAAAATGACTAGGCCTACATTCCTGATCTGATTCATCTACAAAAAATTACGGCAACTGATGATAACTGTTGACATTACATTAACCATTTGACGTGGTCAAGTGGTTTTGACAAAATTACACAAACCTGTATGACATGGTTAAACAATATTGACAACATTACACCAACCCGTTTGACATGGTCAAGTGATATTGACAACATTACACCAACCCGTTTGACATGGTCAAGCAATATTGACAACATTACACAAACCCATTTGACATGGTTAAGCGATATTGACAACATTACACTAACCAGTTTGACATGGTTAAGCGATTCTGACAACAATACACTAACCAGTTTGACATGGTCGGACTTTGTCACTCTTCTAAATAACTTTTTTTTCAAATTGGATAGAAAAGTCAACAATTAACCATGTTGACATGGTTTGAACAGTCCAGTCATTCTTGGTCCCATCAGAATAGGTAGGTTATAGAATGTCTACACCTTACTGCATCTTGATTTGGCTAGCCCAATCTTTGTGTAACTCACCATGATGTACTCAAACTGCTAGACAGCATTTTGATAAGATGTCACTCATGCTAGCCATTGGGTTCTGGATCTGGGAATATGTTAAGACTGGAAGTATCTTCCAGTCTTTAGATTTTAAGTATGGTCTATAGTGATGTAAACACACTAAAATGATGTTTTTTTGTTTTTTTTTACTTTTATATAACTATTATGGTTTGGAAAAAATATAAATATGAAAGTATCGGACCGATATGGTGCATTTTGAAATGTTTTGTACAGCAAATTAGGTTTGTAATGTCAGCTATGTTAAAAATGTAATAATATCACAAACATTTTAAAAAATTGTTTGTCAATTTTTTAAAAATAGCTAAACTTTAGATGATATGCTGTATACCATAAAGACATAAATATGGAAACTACAACATGTAAATTGGAAAGCAAACAACATGAAAAATACAAATTCAAATGTGTCATAAATACTAAAATTATAACTGGCACAGCTTTAAAAACATTACTATATCAAAAAATACATATTACAAATACTGGAACATATAAAACAGACTTGAGGAATTAAAGTTTCAATGGACGGAAAAAATTATCACAGCTCTTCATAAAATAAAAACACCAGCATCATATCACAGTAAGATATTATGATAACAACATAAAACTTGTTTTCGAGAACAAAAAATTACATGATAGTTCAGTGTATCACAAAAATGTGACTTTTCATGAATTTTATTTCCTTTCTGAATAAGTACTAAACGCTATAAGCTTAATTTCATTCCTAGATGAAATGACCAGCTATTTACCATTTCACTGGCTTTATTTACACTTTTTTAGCTCACAAATATATAGTGAATATTGTGAAAATAATAGTGAAAGTGGATAGTAATGCACGGCTTAGTCATAAATGACATTCTGAGACCAATCATAATGTGTGTACCTCCAAAAGAAAGAAAGAAAAAAAAAAATTCAAGTTCCTGGAATGTATCTAGAATTTTTTATCCACAGCAGTGAACTATTGATTGCTGATATTTAAATATATTTACGTCATATTAAAACTTTCATTTCGAAAAAAAAAAAAAAAGAAGAAAGTTAGGTTATGGTATATTTTAAGGTATATTTGATGAATAGCATAATTATGAACGTTTTCAAAAAGTCTGAAAGAATCAAAATTTTAATAACAGAATGGTTATGCTATTTTTATAAAAACAAATAAAATTTTACCATTAAAAGACAACTTCAAATGTCACCACACATTCGGTTAAAACAATTCAATAAAAAGTAAAAAGAGCCATCAAAAACTATATAGGACTCATTTCATTTCGGCTAACAAAAGTTGAAGTTACACAACTATTCATGAAAAAACAAAATGAATGTCATTAACAATGTAATAAGGGTATTTTAGTTACATCCAGTATGAATTACAGGGAATATTTTTATATGTTCAAGGATGAAATCTTTCACAGAAGACCTTCTAACCTTTTTAATGGTTTAAAAAAGGAGATGCTTAACACTAACCTGCGACTTACTGAAAACAATTCTATATGCTGGTAATTATATTTATAAAGTAAAATTAAAAATAAGAGTTCTTCGTCTCGAGAATTTCCATGCCTTGATATCATATTCTGTGTTATCACTGTTGTTGTAACACTAAAAATGACATATATTCATCCTTCATAATGTTATAGAACATTTTGGCACCTATCCATATATTCCCTCATCAACTTGAAAGGTCAAAGGTCACAGATGTGCATATGGAATACCCAATTAATACTGACAGTAATGTTAGTATATTATCGAGTTGAACATTCTCAGCTGAATACAATGGCATGGTTTTCTCGTAATTCTAACTGCCGAAGTCTAAGATTATTTGAGGCACCTCGTATTCTTTGTGATTTTGTAGACCGTAGTGATGACCCTTGAACTTGTGGAGATTCTGTTGATGTTGACTGATGTGATCCAATTCTGGTGATTCCTAATGGAGAATTTATATCTGGTTGTCCTAGATCTGGACGCTGTACTACAGGGGCTGGTGCTGAGACCACCGATAGACCCTGCGGACCGTGATGGGATGGGACCCTAGGTAGGTCTGAAAAGAAGGGAAAAAGACACATTAGATCAAATAAGCATTTGACTTGTAAATCAAATAGAAATGTAATTATATGAATAAAATTATTATTGTGTTTTAACTTCTTACTATAAAATAAAAATACAAAACAAAGTAGAAAGCAAAAATTTAAAATCTGACTTACAAGTTTTATCCCAAGAAATTTTTTTCCCCCAAAAAATATGAAAAATTTGTATAAATATAGGAAATTACTGGTTTATTTTTGATGTTCAATGTATGCAATAAAAATATTAACATATAGTTACATTTATAAACCAACCACAACTATGTAATAATAAGCAAATCTTTTCCCAAAAATCTTTTTTGTGTAATTTTTTATAATTCATATCTACACAATCTTAAAAACTGTACCAGGTCAGTTGAATTTAGTTATTTTTATGCAATTGACCAAGATTTTATTATTATATGCAATATATGTGGTAAATCCAAACACAATAAAGCTGATAGATGTATACAGTAAGTCCCAGGAACACTTAAACGCTTGTTCTGCCAGTACAACAGAAACACCCACTGGTCTAAAAACTTATAGACATTAGAATTTCTTACTGTTATACAGGAGCTAAACTTCTTTAATTTAAATCAAGCCAGATCTCTTCATAAAAAAATTCGCAATGCCTCTACTAAACATTAAACACTACTGGCACTGATGTTTAAAATGTAACAATAATTTTACTGTAATTTTACATGGTTCTAATGAAGGGATTAGTCTTCTGTAATCAAGCCACGCTTGTTATAGTGTAATTAAATCTTCACTTAAAACATGAAGCAGAATTTGTCCTTTGTTGACCTTAAACATTATTTAGATTGAAGTAAACTTTGCCTTGTATTGGTGGACTAACAATGTGGTAACTTAAATTAAGAGGAATTACTGTATTCTATGTATTAATAATATGTTAAGCTATATTATGTGCATTTTAATTGTTACTGCAGTGTTGGTTAAGTCATACATACTAGTAAACTATAAAGCACTGTTAAACAGAAAACAATGCTCAACACAATCATATACATTGGAAAATGTGACATGATTATACAATCACTTTTGTGCTAAAAAAAGGCCATCAGATCCTCAATAAATGCCTTCTGTAACTCTTTTTTCTCTCATTCATTCAATAATTTTTTTAACTTCTTGGTCTTGGACTACATACATGTATTTCTAGTCCAAAATAAATACCAAATGTCCAGGACCATTTAATCTTTTTTTTTCAGTATAATTATTGCACTGGTCTGAAGATAGGTCTTTATAACAGTCCTGAACCTGGGAGAGGCAAAAAATTTTAAGCCCCTATAGCCTTTTCCATAGGTGCGGTGTTATATAATTTGGTTATGGCAAAATAGCAAACTACAGTTTATTATGCAAATTCATCAAAGTATTATGTGACATGGTGTACAAAATAAACAAAAATTGAGTACTTTGTTAGGTTTGTTACAAGTTGAAAAGTCAAAATACTGCTTATTTACATAAATCTTGGCAAAATATAAAACTTGAGAATAAAGTAAAACAAAAACAATGTTCAGGTGTAAAGCTTATATGTAAAGGTAAATAAAACTTTGTGAACATTTTTAATTATCCTTCTATGAATATGTAGAAAGTATTACCAGGTTTAAATTATTGAAAGCTGTAAGTTTTAAAAGAAAACAATGATAACCTTATTATAATGAAAACCTTGAATATTTATTCATTTCAAATAATAATCATGTACATAAATGATAATGAAAATACAAGGCCAAAAGTGTCGGTTAACTTTATGGGAATACCACAATTCAATTTTTTCAACTTCATCAATTTGGACATTGCCCAAAGAAAACCAGCATAAATGAAAGTAATCTATAACAAGTTTTAATATTTACAATAGTTTCACTTTAGAGGTTTTTTTTTCTCTTACAAATTATTACAAAAAAAAAAAAAAAAAAAAAAAAACCGAATGCAGATCTCGCCTTATTTACAGTAACAATAACAGTAGGTATCATTTATGATTTTTTTTTAAATTCAAGATATGTTAGTGAGCAGAGAAATAATTACAGGAAAGAAATCAAGAATTGCAAACAAAACAGGGAGTTATCAAGTACATTAACAGGAAAATGATAGAAATTTTCACACTTTGGGAAGATCTTAATAATTTAACAGAACCAAAGAGCTAGCCAGACAGTTTAAAATGCTTAAAATCTATTTAAAATTTTTTTGAAGAAATCTTGTGAAACGGTTAAAGTTTTTCTCTGTCTCTGGGTATTAAATTTATTAAAATATTTAAATTCAACAAATATGTTTTGCTTTTCCGTCACCAAAGCAGGATGTATAATAATTAGTTGTTCATTCCAAACACCTCGGGATAAGTTTAAATTTATTAAATAAGTCAATTTTTTAATATTCTAGAATATAAAATAAATAAAATACCTGAATTGAACCAATATCAACCATGTTTTGCAACCTTGTATATTTGGTTTAACTAACAGGTGATTATATAACTTCATAGATTTATTTAAAAGAAAACAACTTTATGTGCCATCAATATTAAACATAAGATGGTCTTAAGTTGAAGTATCTCAGAATTGTTCAGAATCTCATATCCACATACAGAATTATCTTGTTTTCATCGAATTTAAGTCCTGAGTTGAGCTGAGTAATGGTGCTTAATACAACTCAGTAAAGTTTTTTACTTACATTAATGTGTTCAGTACTTGGATAGTACTTCTACAAATATACTGACAAACTTTCTGAATTTAAAGTGCAAACATTAGTAAACTGGCTCAATTAGGCCCTAGATTACTTACTACAAGTTTCTTGTATTAGACAAGCCCATTTCACAATTAATTTTGTGAGAATCCTTCATTTATCAGCTGGACAACACTGGAGTATTGTGTGAAATGACACTAAACATTGGGGCTTAAACTACGACCTTTGTCCAGCCATAACCAACCTTATCATAATTCCCCATATCTGTAACTTTACCACTTTTAAAAGCTGTTTTAATATTTCAATAACTTCAGCCCTTTAGTGCTGTTATGATATGAAGATTATATCCCCCATTAAATTCTATTTAATTATGAGGATGCAAAACTTACTCAATGACTAGTTGTACTCTGTAGTGTTAAGTCCATACTAAAGAAATCACAAATTAATTGTCCAATCAGGATGCACTCTAGATAATTTTTAACAGCATAAGTAGTAAAATTAAAAGAATGGTTGATCATACAGAGCACTAATATTACCATACAATACAAAGATATATCCACTGTGAATTTAAAATTCAATAATTCATCTAGCATTGCAAAACATGGTAGATCTGGCTTGTAACCATTGTATTTTGACTTTTTAGAGCACCATGGTGCAGATTGACACACGGCTTACACATTGTGTACTTACTTACAACTGGTGAATCAGTAGATTTGGATTTATTTGAGTCTGTTGTCAGAGGTGAACAAGTATCGCCTGTGGGAGGGAGTTATAAATAATGTTAAATCTAACAATGCTAATGAACACTTTCCACTGGTTCTTTTTCATAATGAATATTAAGAAAAGAAATAACCATTGCTGGCAGTTCATTTTGTAACCATCTTTTTGTTCCCTACCCCAAATTTACCTATTAGTATAATATTTCAATGGTTATTTCAAACTGAATGAATTAGGGGGAAGGTGTACATGTGTAATATTTATTCACATTTAACCTGACTAAAAAGCTGTTTGAATACATGTATCATCATCTATAAGATTATGAATAATAATGACTCAAAATATGCCACTGTGACAGTGAAAGTAACAAACTAAAAATATACAAGTAAATTGTACTAATGAATAACTGTATCTATGTAATTATATAATCTACTGGTATTTAGGAAATGAAGCTTAACACTACCAGAGTGGGGTTATTTTTGGGGACAAATACACAATCATGATAAGGTGTATACTAACTATAGTTTAGGTGGAAACTACAAAAAGTCTACCAAGTGAATAACTACTTCCCCTTCCTACTTCCATCAAATCAAACAAAAAATGAAAAATATTGAATTTACAAGTCTTGTGACAGAATAGCCCCCTGTTTTTATCTTCTTTTACAATGGTTACAGGGACAAGATGAAATTACAATGTTTATCAAGAAACAGAAATTATGTCATAAATTAAAGTAAAAATTTCACACCTTAATATAGGGCTCTGAAAAATTGTGAACATTTTTAATTTCAATAGTTCCATACAAATCAAGGGTAAAAACAGCAATGGAATTTAACTCAACATTTCTATTATATTAATATGATATAAGCTGAATTAGAAATGTTTGGGAAAACAAAGAATAAACGTTTCAAGGACAAAAAAGCATTATATAACTCCATTGTGGACTTACAGAATAATACTAACATTATCTAGCAAGTCTACTGAATATAACCTACTTCTTTACTGAACCAGATTTATTATAAATACATGTATAATAAAAACTTGTTCAACACAACCTAGCATTACATCTGGACTTTTACACAAATACTTAACTACACCTCTGGGAATCATTTGTTTAGTCAAAAGTCAATCATTTAAAATATATATTTTTGACTTTTTTGTGTATTAACATGCCCTATTGTTTAGAAAATAAATCTTCTTGTAAAGTGTTATATTAGAGTTCTATATCAGTTTTTTTCTCCAAGTGTATACTATTCAGCTTTAGTACATCACATGTTAATTTGTTGAATAATCATTGGATATCTACATGAATACTATTTTATGTAGAAATCGTCTGTCTTAGACAACGTATAGTAACGGGACTATACTAGGTATAGTCCCTCGACGTCCAAGTATAGTCCCTCGCGTGACCCCCCGCAAACCAAATCAAATTACTCCCCTTTGTTCAGGTGGCACTCTGTTTTGTTGGCTTCCAACGACCGGTTTAGAAATTCAGAAGATCTGAATGACCTGTAAAGCATTTTGTGATGTTAAATAAAGTTACCGGTAACAGTTAATTTGAAAATTAATTCTTGCTCAGATTGGAAAAGAAAGACATGTGATGTACTAAATCTATTATGGACCACTCCCTCCGGAACCGTTCTCCTATAGTGTTGTCTGGAAAGGTATAGTGACCTCGCCTATTGGCTCGGTCACTATACCTTTCCAGACAACACTATAGGAGAACAGTTCCCTTGGGAGAGGTCCATAAAAGATTAATAACTTCTCTCCACTGAGTAGGTAAGGGGGAAATTAGTTCTTTCACTTACTTAAAGGCTTTTTTACAAGAAACTGACCAATAGTATCATAATAGTGACCAAATAAAGCTTGAATGGTCAGTTGCAAGTTGTCCATTAAGACCGTATAGTTTTAACAACTTAGTCATGGTATGCTTGTCACATGTGGAGATCAGAATAGGTAGAAATATTCACTGGAATAAACTATCAGAGACAGCCATATTTAAAACACCTTGTTTGGTATTTAAATTAGTGAGCTTGCTATCAACAGCACTAAATCTGGTATAAATATAAGTAGTAATGATTCAGAGGTTGGTATAGACATTAGCAGGTTTAGTATCAAGGGCACCTTATCTGGTATAAACAATATTGATAGGTATTAAGGGCACTTTGTTTGGTATTAACATTAACTAGATTATTATCAAGGACAGTGCACTTTCAAGTAGTGTAAACTTTTGAAGGTTCAGTATCAAGGACATTTTCATTGGTATAAACATTAGCAGGTTTGGTATCAAGGACATTTTCATTGGTATAAACATTAGCAGGTTTGGTATCAAGGACATTCTCAATGATATAAACATTAGCAGGTTTGGCATCAAGGACATTTTCATTGGTATAAACAGCAGGTTTGGTATCAAGGACATTTTCATTAGTATAAACATTAGCAGGTTTGGTATCAAGGACTTTTTCATTAGTATAAACATTAGAAGGTTTGGTATCAAGGACATTTTCATTGGTATAAACATTAGCAGGTTTGGTATCAAGGACATTTTCAATGATATAAACATTAGCAGGTTTAATATCAAGGACATTTTCATTGGTATAAACAGCAGGTTTGGTATCAAGGACATTTTCATTGGTATAAACTTTCACAATAGTTATAGATAAACTCTATGATAGTGTTTATAAGAACAAATGAATATTAAAAATTTATATGTCTTGTTTAATAGGTAGCCATAAAAATGGCAAATGATACACAGTGAATATTTCTACTTATAGATAAAATGGATCATATTCAATGTGCTGTAAAAATGATCATAAACATGTAAAAATCTGAACAAATGATAAAATTTACTAACTGAAAGTAATATCAGAAAAAAATAAATAAAACAATTCAAAAAAGTGGAAGTAGCTATATGCATTTGTTATATATATGTATAGCAATACATCTATAAATAGAATGATGTTGTGAGACCATACCCAGGTGATATTGCCAAATGGCTCTGTTTGTGTAGTTACTCCATTGTTGTTGAATACCTAACAGTGAAACATGCAGATAACACAAATACAATATCAATAAAATTAATTAAATTTAAAAAAAAATGCCTATTAAAAAAAGAAGGAAATAACACTTCCTAATGAATTTTATATGGTCCAGTATCACTGCTCTTTCTGCAATTTGATATGTTAGCACAGTCAATCGTTTCGATAACTTGTTTTACATTGAACTTCATTTTGATTAGAAGTTTTTAAAGGTGTCAAAATTGTCAAAACAGGAATAAATGATTACAAAGACAATTATTATGGACCAAGTAAAGACTTGAAGTTCATCAAGGTGTTCAAGAAAACAATTGCCGAGTTATATCATGTGGCAGAGTAATAACAATTCTCTGTACTTTCAGTCATTAGCCACACCATAATAGTTCAATTTATTACTATTTTTTTTATTTTTAAAATAAAACTGTTAAAAATATAATAGTCATTCTGCAAGTACGAAATAATACTGATTGTCCTTGACAATATTTTTACAATAATACTGATGGTACTTGACAATGTTTTGACAATAATGCTGGACCCTAAACTCTATCTACTGATCAACAGAAAAACTCTAGCAATACACAGGTAATACTAGTCTGCATCAAGCTCATGTATAGAAAAAATAGAGAGTTCAGTCTTCCCAGTTAAGATTTTATATCTACGGTAGAAAATAAAAAAATGTGTGCTGACAATGCAGACACAAGATTACAGAAAGTAACTCAAAATTATTTGATTTTAACAAGAATATTTCAATTTTCTTTTATTGTAGTTTTGAGCAGATTTTTGACATGTTAGAATCAAATAAAGCCAAACATTGTTTATCAAAAATAGCCAAAATGTAAAATTCATAACAATGCCTTTGAAATTCAAACCAAAAAGCAAGGCCAAAAAATCAAGGTGCCCAATTCTATTTTTCTATATTTCTTTATATAATTCTGGAAATATGAACAAATTTGAAAGTCAGAATAGACAACTTTAAACATTCTGGTGAGAATTTATATTGGTTTTTCTGTCTTCTTAAAAAAAGAAAAAAAGTGATAGATCCAAATGTGTATCACTAAATTATGAACTTGTTTGAGAAATTTTGAAATATTATATTACTGGGCACCCTGTTCAAAAGAAAAAGAAAACTGCTTTAATAGTAACAAATCATTCAATTTTTACAGTTTTAGTCTAAACAGTTACCATGGTTACAGACAGGCAACAGACATTAGAAATAAGCAATGACAAGACTTGAGCAATCAAAGTGTACTTGTCTTTATACATAAGACAAAAGATTGAATAAAATGAGTAATATTCTTTATACTTAGTTATCATATCAAAAAACAATTATTATACATATAAAGGAGTTAAATATATCAAATACTAATAACATATATAATGTTAAATTGATTATTAATTATTGAAAAAATTCTTGGGAATAAAAACCTTGAAAACGTTAAGGTAACAGTTGTGTTTTGTAAATTTTTGGAAAATTTAATCTGGGTACCCTGACATCTTTTCCCTACAAAAGAGATACAGAGCTCTTTTATAATTGGGTCCATCAGTATTTCAAGTGATACTTATAAGAATTGTGCAGAACCTAACTCATCTTAATATGACTACCCCGATATGAGTAAAATAACCTTGACTAGAGCATAAAACACAATTCAACAATAGGTTTGCTTATTTCGTATATTGAATCCCATAATTTATTCTTTATTTTGTAAAAACAACATTGCCAAGGAAATATTAATTATAATGTTTTTCATCAATAACCAGTAGAAACAATGGTGGAGGAAATCAGAGTACACAGAAAAAACTACTGACATTCATCAATTCAACTAACAATATCCCACTGCACAGGTAAGTAGGAAACAAATCTAAGCTATGAGAGGCACTATAAGACTGCAGTTCTGCACAAATATTTAGGGGTATCAAGTGGAATCCTGATGGACCCTATAAGGTATTACCTGTGTATTTTTTAATTAAAAGTACTGGTATATACTTCTAATCATGCCAAAAAAGTCATAAATCTAATGTAAAGAATCAACTTAAAAACAGATTTCATAAATCAAAAATATGTCCTTGTTCTTCAATAAGGTTATAAATCTAATGTGAAGATTTAATTCAAAATAGAAAGGAATTTTTTAATCCAAATTTCTGTGAATACAACTTTGTGCTAAGTAAGAAATTTAAGCTTTATTATTAAATTTTGTGGGTTTTTTTCTTCATATTTTTCTGCAATATTCTTTAGATTTTTTCAACAAACAAGCAAAATTTTGCACTTACTCTGAAATAGCATAAATTTGAAAGGATTTTTTAAATTTAAATCTCAGCACTTATCACTGAGAACAGTATATGCAAGGAAGAAAAAAATCAAAATTATGATTAAAAACTTAACCTTTCAATGTGAAGGACACAAATTTATGTTAAAATTAAAGGGAAAGAAAAATCAAACAAAACTGTTTGGCAAAAATGATTACACACATGCTTTATGATCATATCAAGCTGACATCATGTATGATGACCAGGTGAGCATAAATGGCCTAAATGCTCTTTGGTCAAGGTAAAGATACACTGGAAGATAAAGCAAGCTTCTTGCTCTATTAAAATGACTTAATATTTTCTACTTACTGTTATGTTATAGTAGCATGTAGAAAGTATATATTAGCAAAATTCATTTTAAACTACACTGAATTTTATAAGCAAAATTAAATTTAAAGGAACTTTATTTTTCATAGTAATTAGTTAATCAAACTTATCCAAATGATACTGAACACTGCAAATGAAGTTTTCCAAAGATTACACTAATGATCAAATGAGTTTTGAAAAATAATATTCCAAAATTTTTGCTATTTGAAATTTGCATTTTGATAAAAATTAATGCTACATTCCAAATTTGTAGATGCAAGAAAGGAAGTAAGAATTTTATATACATGTACAATATCATCCACAAAAATACTTAAAAAATGTTTATATCCACATGACCTATAACCTGCATATTCAATTAGAAAACTTTTTTATGTCAATCTAAATTTTTTAAATAAAATTTTCAGATTAATTAAGCATAGATGGCATTGAATATGGAGGCTCTAAATCACAAAAATATCTATGCATGATCACAAAATAATATCTAAGATCATAACATTTTTATGATACTGACCTCCATCCTTTCGTTGACCTTGAGCACTTAAAATTCGTTTTGCACTTGGTGTAGAAGCATCTGACCTCCATTCACTAGCTGCAAAACCATTTCTGGCAAGCAAGCGATTCCTCTCAGCCTCTGTATCCATCAAATGTGATAAGTTATTTCTGTATTCTGTTTCTGGTGCGACAACCACTGAACCAGCACTTCTATTAGAACCCAGGGGCTTCCGTATAAATTTGTTCCTCTGTTGATTGGGAATACAGAACAAAAGTTGGATTTAAATAAGTAAACTACAAAGGCAACATAACATTTACTATAAGCTACTGTGAAAATTTAATCTCAAGGCATTCTAGTTTAACTGTAGAACCTGGTACCGATTTAACAAATATATATGAGTCTAAAGTTATGTACAGTAAGGGGAGTGGTGTGGATAAACAGAGTTTTACTCCCAAATCAAAAGTGTTTTGTTTACATCAAGGCAGTCAGTTTTTTGGATGCTGGAGAAAACCAGAGTACCTGGGAAAACCTTTGACCATAAGCAATCAAACTGACAAACTAACTTATTCTATGATCTGCCCAAGTAGGATTTGAACCTAGGCAGTTAGAGGTGCTATGATCTGTAAGCACACCTGTTAAAACCATTCAGTCTATCAGGCATCTGTATATACAGTACAGTATTACCAAAGTACTAAATCTTTGGGTCTGGTAATACTATATCCAACTACACTGCCTTGGAATAATTTTTTCATCATACAAAGAAATTGTATTTTCTTCAATCCATTAAAATTGGAACCCACACAAATATAAATGTATTCACAATAGAAATACAACAAATCTGCATTATTTTTTTTAACTTAAATTTGAACTCACGAGTTAAAGAATGTTTAGGTGGTTTTTCATTTAATTTTTGGGGCCCGTGGCCTAAAACACAAGCTTATGGACATCAGCCTCTCTCACTGCCAAGGTTCTAATCCAACTCTGGAAGGTATTAGTGTATGGAAATTTGTCAGTTGGCTTGCCAAAAGTCAGTGGGCACTCTTATTTCTCTACCAACTCAGAACTCACTGATAAAATCTTGATTTGGGTGTAAAACACCATTAATCCAATCCATTTGTCTTTTCAGTAATCCATAATAGAAATTAATAACCATAAACCCATGTTAAACAGTAACATACCAAATGTTAACTATAAACCTATAGACATACTTTTGACCCAATATTTTCATTACTCATCAGAAATAAAAAAAAAAAATTAATGTTATATTGTGTTCTATTTCTATCAATATTAGACAAACATTCATGCAGACATGCTGTCAATTATTATTTTTTTCAATAAATTAAAAAAAAAGTTCATTCCCAGATTTTAGTTTTAATTGCTAAGTTTATGATGAATGTATATGTATAAATGAAAAATAATTAATGGCATTATGGGATGATAACTTCTAAAATGTATGTTATGTTTTGTAGAGAATGTACTGGTACACTGACAAATAATGGCAGAGACAATCATTAATAATATTAACTGTAACTATAGTCAATAATCTGATTACTAATTATATTTTTGGGGATCAGAGTCCAAACAAAGTCTGACAAAAACAACTGAATTTCTGAAATTTTTACCATGCATCCAGTAAAACAAAAATATATTATTCACTTAAGTCCAAATACAAAGTCTGACAAAAACCAACTGAAATTTCAGAAATTTTACCATGTATCAAGTAAAACAAAAATATGACTCTTTAACAGGATTTAGGTCAGTAAAATATCCAGTCCTGTTGTAATGCAGAACATAAAAATTTTAACGAAATATTGGATATTCTGAATCAAATTTTCAATAAATCATATGATCATTGCAAAATTCTTTTACACTACAATAGTTGTTAAAAGATTTTGTGAATTCAGCTATTAATTGTCTGATAGCAGTATACAAGATTATCTATGATGACTGTTTACCTGATAAGAAGGCACTGTCTTTTCGTTGAGGTTGCCCAGGCTGCCTGACTTCCCTTGCCATGTGGTGTTCCGTGTAGAACCATAGGTTGGCTGATTGGAGGACAAAGTAGCAGATGAATGAGAGAATGGCGCAAGACGAGTATAACTCAAACTATTTGTAACATTGTGATTAGCAAGTGGATTTGGTGGAGGGTGAAGATTTATATTAGTACAAGTGTTAATGATAGAATGTGCGGAGGACGCTGCAGCAGAGTTAGTCAGCGATGACGACACTGAAGAACCATGTGTGATACAACTATACATATTTGATGAAGATGCTACATTGTGATGATTATGGTGGTGATGATGATGATAAGAGTGACATCTGTTTGTTAGCTCATCACGTTCACTCTGAAACAGACAGACAATTAGAAACAAAAGCTATAGATTAGTATGTTAAAACACATTTATGGTAGCAGATAAGTATATATATATATACACATGTATATAATATTGCAAAAACATGACAAGCAACATCAAAATCAAACTGTCCATGAGTTTAGAAAACCAAACACAAACAAAAACAATTCAATCTATAACAGAAGTTTAATATTACTACAGTAAATCCTTGTTATACTACCCTTCAATAACTTTGCAACCTAGTTTATTGCCAATTTCAATTTCTTCTGTTTTTTTAAGTATTCAATTTCTATTGTCAAACTCCTTTTGAGATTTAATAACAAAATCTGTCCCAAGGCTATAGGTTTATCAGGGTGGTAGTTATCTGGGTTTCCATTACATGAAGTGACATAGAGTATATTCTTTGGATATAATAAAACCACTCTAAAATTTACCCAAGAATGACTGCTAGTGCATATTTCTTTATTAACTAGTGGACATGGAGTAATGTAAAAAAAATTAAATGTATAACTCAAGGATGTAAAATAAAGATCGATTGGGTTAGAGGAGTGAATAGTGTTTTACACCTGTTTTACATGATTTTTTTTAAATTATGACAAGGTGATCAGACCTGCATTGGTAGAAGAATTCAGAATGCCCAAAGAAAACCATCAAACATGTGAAATACTATACAAAAACTTTCACATTAGGATCTGTAACATTGGGATTTGACCTAGAAAGATGAGACACTGTAATCCATAAGCACTTGCTTTAGACAACTTGGCAATAAAGGCTCCAACCACTACAAGGGTTCAAGCCCACATTCCTATGCCCCCCCCCCCCCCCCCCCCAAGAAAAAAAATATAAAAAATAAAAGACCCTCTCCACTTGCAAAATGTTGGCAATATAACAAGGTTTACTGTACTGGCCGATACATATATGTCTTATTAATGGTCAGCAGTACGACTACTACATACTATATATTGTGTTAAGGTATATATATTTTTCTATAAACTAATGTTTTTCAACATTTGTTTGATACTTGCATTTTCATATTCACTATCTCTGTGTAATTGTGATATCATGGATTTAACAGTTGATGCCTAACAGACATAAATTTCAGAAATATTAAATTTTAACAGTGTATTTATAACTACCAAAATTAATGACAGAACCCTACTAGAATGACTAAGTAAAAAAATAAAATTTACATAAACTTGATCAAAAAAAAAAAATGTATGAATGTCTAAAAGATCGACAAAAATGAATTTATAATGAACTTGCTAAAATTAATGACAGATAAACAGGAACATTTACATCAACCAAGTAGAAAAATCAATAAATTTTCAGATCATTGATTGGATAAACACAAATAAGTTTTTGGTTCACTAAACAAGAGCTAAAGAAAAATGGCATAGCTCACATGTACAACTTTAACTAGAAATCTTACACCAAAGCTGGAGGCATGATAAAAAACTTTCTTGTTAACTTGGTCATGTTGACCTGATGAAAAGAGATTGAAATTGTTCTTATTAAGTTGAACTATGTCTAGAAAAACAACATTTTAAATGCATACGCTTTGTATAAAATCTTGGCACATCATGGACAGTTTGATTTACAATTGTAATACAGAAATAAATATACACACAAAGATACAAGTCAAGTTGACAAAGACAAAACAGAGAGATATAACCACAAAGTAAAAAAAATATATAATATATATTTATATAACTATTTAACTGACAGTCAATGGGGCCCTGTCTTCCACCATTCCCAAAACCAAAACAACTGCACATCATAACCAAAGCATATATGAAGCAAAGCCTTAGCTTACAATATCATAAATAACTATGATACATAAAGGGTAGATAAACAGTAAAGCTAGACCAGATTTATATAGATGATATACTATAGGTAAATTGAACAGATTTATACTCCTAAACCCGATAATTTGTTTTTACCTATACCAGAAAAATCTAATCAACTTTATTTCTCCTATATTAGAATTTCTGAATTATTTTAAATATGTAGAATTATCTCCCTTTACATTAATTTACAAAAAAATTGAACTACATAAATGTGGTAGATATTTTTATTCTTAATATTTTATAAATACAGATAACTTCCCACATTATCAGAATAAAATGAACAGATAAAGAAATTAAATCAATTAAATTAATTCAAAATGAATTGGGATATATATTACCAGTATATACAAGGGAACAAACAAGATATAAATGTCTCTTTATGATAAAACTAACCAAAATATATGTAATTGAATGTAAATGTGTGTTTTGTTTGCATAAATGTCTGATAAATAATGAATAATAAATAATAATAAATATAAAATTGTTAGCTCATCAAACTTTTATATTAAACTTATCTATTAATCATTAATTAAAATTATGAACTCATTAATTCAATTTAGACAATTATAAAAAAATCTCCATACGTAAGTATTATTTTAAACATAGATGGGGTTAGCTAAAGCAAATAACAATAATAAAACTACCGGTAAGCATTTTTAGTAGTTCTGATTCTAAGATTTTAAAGGTTCTTGATTGAATTTGCTTTTTAACAAATACTTTTTTTTAAAATAAAATTATGTTCAGAAATTGATATTTGGATTTCCATTACAAAAAAGTAGAGGATTAACTCTGCATTAGATTTAAAAATAAGAAGGGCATGTAAAGGAAACATCTTACTTTAATTTTTCTTATATTAATTCAGAAAAAAATCTTTATCATTAGAATGTAACAGTAATATCAAAAGTTGATAGAAGATAGTGTAGTTTGTCTAAATATTAAGTTGATAAGAACTTCAACCAGATTTCAAATATTTAATCCAGCAAAACATTTTAATGGTAGCCAAAAACCTTAATTTAACTTTGGCTTATGCCCAAGGGTATTTTATCTGCACTTTATTCCATAAAGATAAACTAAATATAACAGGTTAATTTACAATATCTGGGTATACAAGGAAATGAAGATTTTCAAATTGATGTGCTAATCATATAAAAAAATGAAGATCTTCAAATTGATGTGCTAATCATATAAAAAATGAAGATTTTCAAATTGATGTGCTAATCATATACGAAAATGAAGAATTTTAAACTTGATGTGCTTAAAAGAAAATTTTTCATCATTGTTTACTGAATGCATTTTATTTTACACCTTTTTTTACTGACATTAAAATTTCTTTTTTTAAATTAATAATTTAAAAATAATTCCTAATTGCATGAACATATTTTTATTTTATCAATGATACTGGTGTGTTTAAAGTCCAGGTTATCTTTTGACCACTATTACATTTCTGCAAATGACTTATATCCATATTTTTAGTTGCTAATTTAAAATGTTATGATTTTATAACTAAAAGCAGTATTAAAATTATCAAATGAAATGTCATCAATTATATCGTTAATTTTAATTTATTACAAACTGCAGTTCGTTGTCAAAAAGTTAAAAGCAAAACTCATACATTGAATAAATCTCAGCCATACAATATCAGTGTAAAATTTTTAAAAAGTTTTAATTCAACTGAGCCAAAAACTCCACTGCAAAAACAAAACCATTAGGCTCATTTTACGAACCTCAAGATCTATAAGTTCTTCCGATTCTCCGTCATCTGGAGGGGCGTAGGTTTGATGTGTCAACACGACTTTTCTATCACTCGTACTATAGGATAATCTCACTTGTGGAAAATTTCTGTTGGGATCTTCTCTAGTTTGACAATAGACATTACCAGTGGTATGTATGAGCACATCGAGCATGTGAAGTTTTATTGGAATTCTTATCTGCCTTAGGGTTATTTTCATTAGCTAAAGCGTGATTATGTCCAAAGTATCTGTCCAACAGCTTTTTGTAATACTGTCTATCTTTGATTCGAAATGGGGCTTGGCGCCCAGCTAGGCATGATTCTGTTGATGAGCGGTTAGAGCAGAGCCACCTTTGATTGTCCTGTGCAAGTGCGAAGGGATAGAGAGAACAGAAGACAAAAGTGAGATAAATGTGCAAGGTAAAGCAAACATGCAGAAACCAAAAAAGCAACATATAATAAGACAAAAATATTGTGACATACAACATACAATATATAGTGAATAACAGATGGTGAAACCAATATCATCTGTCATATCATAATGAGACCAAAGACTGGTTATAGGGTCCAGGTCTGACATGTCTGATATAGCATATACATGTAATATGGATTTCACCATGTTTCAGCCATTATCATATACTTAAATATTCATTTGTTTAATAAAGAGGTCCAACATCAAAGAGATAAAATGGTTTTAACGATCACCCTTTTAGTCAGCATTGTGGAACACATGGTATTAGCTGTATCTTAACAGTAAAAAAAACTATTTAGTACTAAGTATATGATAAAAAGATACAAAATATGTACCAGAGAAAATAAATAAATAAATAAATAAATAAATCAATCAATCAATAAAAGAGGTATTTATCTAGTGACTAAAATAATAAACACTATTACATGTGCATACTATTTTCAAAGTTCTATGTGAATTCTAGAAAAACTAAATAACTATAACCTAAAGAACTAACTAATAGTACTCTAGAATACTATGAAATATAAGTACTTGGTACTATGTTATGCAACTTTTAATGAAGTATGATCAGGGTTTAATTGTAAAATTATATCATATACATAATCAAATTTGAAATGCAGATGTAAATAAGTATTAATCAATTATACTTCTTCATGAAAATCAAAAGATTATTTTTTCGACCTGGCTTGGTTTTCAGCTATATGTATACTTTTGTTATTTTCAACCAATTTATAGATGAATATTATCAAACACACACATATAGTTTCAAAATCTTAACTGAACAAATGGATGAGGGAATTAAGGTTTTAATACCACAAATATCATTTATATCACTTCAACATAGCCATTGTAATCAAAATGGTAAAATTTCTTTCTGTAATGTAGCAATCTGTATTGCAAACTTAATTTAGTCATTATTTTTTCAGAAATAGAAATTTCTTAGATTTAACAAATCAATTCAATTAATATAGAAAAGAGTAAAATATCCAGAATAATTGTATTATCACATCAAAATGTCTGATGATGAAATAGCATAATCCTCTTAAAAATTGGCAAATTGTTACCCTTTGAATTTTCACAAAATCATTTTCTATATTATCAAGCATTTTTTCAGTACATAAAAATTATAAATACAAACATTGTCAATTATACCTATATACACCAGTGTGCAACTCCCCTACAAACCCTCACATCATAAATATTTTCTTGCCCCTTTAGACCCTCATACCAGTTTATAAATCAATTATTTTCTATATTGAGACCTTTCCCCATATTGAGCCTAACACCATTTTCTACCTGCATCTAGTAAGAACCAATCACAGTTTTTCACCTACAGCTAAGTAAATTATCAAGCAATAAAAAGACTATCTTACTCAACTACACTGATACAAAGGAGAATAATCATTTTTTTTGGAAAAAGCCATTTCCCTCAAAATTATCCTGACACCATTTTGAATTATTTTTCCATCACCCTAAAAAACTAAAGTAATTGGTTTTTCATTGTTATCTTCCGACATACAAGTGTTTTTGGCAATGTGAGTACATTTGTGCCGTTCAGTGCTTCGTTCTTCCATTTAGTCTGTGAAAAGTGTAAATATTCATTAGAAATCTGAGATAACTAAAGTCCTTAGGTGGATATTGAGAGATTAAACACTTACCCTTTTTAAGAAAAATTCTAAATGTTTTAATATTTTAATATCTGCTGTGCCTTCCCTAGTCTGAGAATATTGAAAATCCATCAAATATTACAAGGATTTTTGTAAATTTGGAAAAAAATAAATCTTAAAGTATATACTTAAACCTGTACATGTATTAAAATTCTGTAAAGCCCTCCCAAGTCGGAGAAAATCAATATTCTATCAACATCATGAAAATTTGTGTACATTGTAATTTGAAAAAATAATGGAAAAAAAATGTCTGCAATTCTTTCTCTTGAATAAATGTATTTAAATTTCATCAAATATTAAGACGGTTTTTGAATTAGTAAGAAAAAAATAGCCTTATATGTGATTTGAGCTAATTTTATATAAGGTTTATTAGAAAATTATTGGCAGTTTGGGTGACTAAGAAAAAAAAAATTAAATTTTAATATATTTACAAATGTAATGTAGAAAATATTGAATCACAGGAAAATAAATTAGAAAATATTGAAAATCACAGGAAAAAAGTGATGGAAATTGTGCCCAGGATTTTTTAAAATAATTATAATAATAATAATAATAAAAGATAAATAAAAAATAAATAAAAAATAAATAAAAATTTTATGGGAAAAAAAGGAATTGTAAATCAGGTTTGGTAAATGCATGGCATGCTTTAATTTACATGCAAACACACTGACTGGCATTTAGTATCATGCAAATTGATGTATAAAAATTCCATGCAAAGTAGGATGGAAAAAGAGTGCTCATGTTTTGGTTTAAGGAAATGAATGTAGAATTTAATTTTTTTAAATTTCCAATTACAAACTTTACCTGGGAATCTGGACGAGCATTGAGCGGGTTATGAATGTAAACCTGCCAAAAATTATGAATTTCACAAATAATATGTAAATTTTGCATTAAAAATAAGAAAATTAATTTTAAATAATAATAATGATCAAGATAAGTATTTATAAATTATGATGTATTATTCATTTATTTTTTTAATTAAAATAAATTCTAAAATGTTTTCATAATTCCACTGCCATTCAAATTTTATCCCAGCATCTGTTTAATCAAGTATTATATATTAAACATAAGTTTTGATATGTGGTGTAACTATGGTTACAGCAAAATGTATGAAATTTTTTTTTTAATATACTGGTTATACTAGTCAATCTAAATAATTCTTCCTTATCAGCTGCAGTTAAAGCACTGAAATGGTGTGCAAATATTGTACAATTTGGTTACAACATAAGTGTCAGAAAAACAGTGCAGCATGTCTGTCCATTTAAAAACTTCCATCAGAAACTCTGACAAAAGATATAGACACTGACGCTAACAAAGAGGGTGTATCACAAGCACTGCTGCATTTGTAAGTTATTTATTTGAAATGCTAGTAGCTTCTAACACATCATTTATAGAAGAAGAAAAAACTCAATCTTCAAAAATGCTAAAATATCTATTAGTGTAAAAAAATTCAGTTTAATATGAAAAAGTCTAATATTTGAAAAATAAGAAATTGATAGCCAAGAAACCAAAACTTCAAAGAGCTACTCAAAATTCTCATACCACTAAATTAACAGACTTTTAAGATACACATACATATGTTACTGTAAAACCAGCTGTATTCAAAAGAAAAAACCCAAAAACTTCCTGGCCAAGGGGGTTAGCCAAGAATATGAATCCCGGTAAAAATACAAGAAAGAATTTACACATTTCTTCCCCTAAAATTGCTATTAGTTGTTGAACCTTAAAGTTTTCTTCTATGAATACAATGTATTTCCAGTTATACAGATTGCAAAAATAAATTCAAATTATAGACAAAGACCTATTATTTGTAATTTTTTCCCACATATACCTACCAGTGGAGGTGGGAGTGGTCTGGACTCAGTTTTAAGTACTCCCATTGTCCCCGGTGTGCAGTGCAGTAACCTGTAGACATGTTCTACAATGCCTAAACCACGGACTAAATTATCACGTTGTAGTAAGCCACTTATTCTTTCTAATTCCTCCTCTTCTAGTATGTCCATTGGTTTTTTGGTATCCAATGGTTCATCATATATGTAACGACTAGAATCACTACCATACACCTATAATACAAGTCAGTGTAAAGTGTTTTAATCTTCGTTTTCTCATAACCCAAAAATTCGTTTAAAAGATCTACAAAAATATGCTAAGTGTTCTATGTTACAGATATTTTTCATTATGTTTTAAAAAGTGTACATTAAATCAGATTTTTTTTTAAAGTACATGTTATTTTTATTTTATCTCTAATTTTTAATATTTTTCTTTACAGATTCTTTTGATTTTTTGCCAAAACCCTAATACAATGCCAGAGTTTGACTTAGTAGAAAGTAGTTAAAGTGTTGATGTGAAGTAAAGATAAATGCAGTGATGCTGAGGAAGTCATTTTTGAGATGGTGGAGCAACCAGAGATAACCATCATCCTTTAAGATGCTCAGTAAGCAAACTAAGAAACATTTTTCAACAAGAGTTGCTCAAGTGGAGAGATAAGAGATAGTAAGAAGAGTTGAGCTAAGTTTAAGTAATGGTGTTTAACAACTAAGATTCTTTCATTCATATCAATTAAGTGATGGTGGAGAAAAACTGAGTGACAGGAGAAAACCATCAAACTATAAGCCAGCAAACTGACAAACTTCCTCAGACTATGATTTGCTCAAGTAGGTTGCGAGAGGCACTGTGATCTGTGAGCATGCGTTTTAGACCACCTCCTGTACATTGAAGTGAGAGAAGCTGTGATACATAAACTGACACATTATAACACTCAGACACCAACACCCCTCAGAGTGTATCAAACAAATGGTGGGGGTTAAATCCATTTTTACTGTATTAAAATGGTTATTAAATTATTTAAGATGAAACATGTATATACTTCATAATTGTTCTTTGAATTTGGAAGTCTTCTTCCTAAAAGTGTTGACCGTTTTAATGAACGTCGCTTTCTGCTGTTTGGACTCTCTGGACGGACACCTGTTGAATTCTTTTTACCCTTCAACATTGATTCCATTTTGTCTTTCTTTCTTTGAATTTCATCTCTCTGTTGTCTGTAAATAATAATTTTAAAATATCAGAAATTTATGGTAATACATATGCTGGTTTAATAAAGTAGAGGAAGAAAATTTTGATATTTTTTAACATTATAGTTCAGACATACCTGGCTAATTCACTTCTTGCTTTGAAGGCAGCAGTTTCCTGAAAAAGTGTCCCACTACTATGAAAAAATTTATCATATTTATCTGTATTTGGCCCTGGATATATGCGTCTGAAGTTTCCCATGTGATTATTTTCATATCTCTCTAAAGAATCAATATACTGGCTTTGAGCAAGTTCTAATTCTTCCCTGAAAATTGAAAAAAAATGTATTCAGAGTACTTGATTTTTACTTTGAAATTCAATGTGGGGCAGAATGCATTTTTCATGTTTTATCCAACATGTCCAAAGAAACCTAGTTGATATCTATTTTTATATATATTTTTATGTCAAAAGTTTGTGTTTATTTCTCAAAATATAAGCCTCTCTCTCTCTCTCTCTCTCTCTCTCTCTCTCCACCCATCCATCCCATCCCCCCCACCTACACACACACACACACACACACACACACACACACACACACACACACATATATACATGGACAAACCAAACCAACTTAGGTCACATATTGGATAATGGCAAAATTTGAATAATGGTATCTTAGAAGATTTTGAAATCAAAATCTATTTTTCATGAAGTCTATTGAAAAAAAAAAATGCCCACAAAAATGCCCACAGAGTTGCATTGCCAAAAAAGTTCATCTCTAATTAATCGCATAGAAAATTTCCCAACCAAATCCCAAATAATCACCTAAAATATAATCGAATACACAAAATGTATATATAACACTAACCTAGATTCTTTTTTATTTCCTCTTCCTAGTAATCTGTCTTTTATTCTTTTCTTTTCCTCCTCTATACATTTCCTTCTATCACAAGCACCAAAGTTACATAAGTTCAATGAATCCATGACTAGAGCACTCTTAATTTCTCTATCTAATTCTGAATCTGTGTTAAAACTTGGTGAATGATTAACCTGTAAAAATAACAAATGTAAAATATTAGATCATCATGACAGAATATCCAGATGGGATTGTGAAGATAAAAAAACATAAACTTGACAAAATCCAAGGCAACAAAGAATAAAATGGGAAAATAAGAACAGAAAAAAGTGACAAGAATTTAAGTTGAGTGGAGTGGAGTATTGGTGTTTTATGCCCAAGTCAAGATTCTTTCACTTATTTCAAGGCGGTCAATTCTGGGATGGTGAAGGAAACTGGAGTGCCCGTAGACAAACACTGATCTTCGGCAAGCGAACTGACAAACTTACTCACACTAGGGTCTGCCCTGAGTGGGATTCAAAACAAGGTGGTGATAGGTGCTGTGATTCGAAAGCACACGCTCTAGACCACTCAGCCACTGAGGCCCATATTCCTGAATTTGAACTGGCATTGATAATGAATATGGTTAAATTACATAAGTATGACCTTAACAATGCAACTTATTTTACAACCGGTAAAAAATTCTTGTCTTCATTTTACTTGACAATTGATGGAGCATACAGATAAAATTTGCCTTCCAAATTAACTTGTTTCTAAGCTGTTGTTTAAGCTTCATTATAGCCTGTTCTGAAATATATATACTGTAGTTGTAGTTTATCAGCCAAAAATTAAAAAAATTGTCAGAAGAATGATGTAGAATTTTAAAAATTGCCTGAATGTTCGCATGTTTACTTTCATGTAAAATAATAGTAAAATGTTTAATATAAATTTCAAAAATTGTGATAACTAGTAAGCTACCAACTTTCTTACCAGTATAAAGGAAAGTACAACGTGTATCAATAATCATGATTTTTGCAGTCACTAATTTTGAAAATTTGATATTCAATTTTGATATCATCAGGACTACAAACCAAAGTGAGAAAAAGGGAATCAGCCACTATTTCTACTTTTGACACCCCCCCCCCCCCCCCTCATTATCACGTTTCGAAAATTAAGTGTTAAAAGCAGGTTCTGATTTACTAGCTTACCTCTTATGTTTCCAGAAACAGCATAAAAGGATTTTTATACCCAAACTGAGAAAAATTTAACAGCCAATATTTCTACTTATAAATTGTCTGTTTTACGCAAAACAGAGCCTTTAGTTTTGAAAGATGTGAACTAAAGCAGGTTCTGCCTTACAAACTTACCTCTAATATATATGGACGCATCTTTTTATCTAATAGAATATCCATTCCTAGGATTTCAAAACAAGCACTGCCTTTAACATGATTTGGGAAGCATGTGCGGTAGTTGTGTTTTAACACAGAATGTGCAGATATTAAAGTCTTAATTAACACATCGTCTATATCTGCCCATAATTTGTCCACGTCGTAACCTTTGTTTCTTAAATATGCATTTATTGTACTAATTCTCCTACAAAATATAAATTATTTTGAATGATTATAGTAAATAAATATTTCGTAATGTTTTATGCCAGTTTTTTCAATATCAAAATTGGTTAGTGTGAATATAAAATACAGTCAAACCTGTCTATAAAGGCCACCCTTGGGAACCAATAAAAGTGGCCTTTATGGACAGGTGGCCTTTATATAGAAGTTCAAATAATACAGACAAAGAGCAACTGGGGTAGATTTTGATGACCTTTATAAGCAGGTGGCCCTTATAGAGAGGTGGCCTTTAAAGCAGGTTTGACTGTATCTTGAAATCCTGATTTTCACAAAAAATTAATTGACTTAAAAATTTTCCAATTCCATTTACAATGAGGTAATCCGTTAGCTGGAGCATAAGACCAAACAGCCACCTGTCTCATTTATATTAGGACTCATAGAAACAAATTAATAAAGCCCTTAACAGAAATTTTTAATGGCTATTTATTATTATTATTATTTTCAAATACAAAATAATCAATATGGTTTCCACTAATTTTGAAAATAAGAATTTTGAGTATTCTAAAGCTGTATGCAGAGAATGATTATACATCTAGCTTCACATTGCACACACCACCTAGTGTTCACCAAGGGAGATAACTTATCAGAGATTGTGCAATGAAACTTACCTTTTACTGCCACAGTCATCATCTCTAATGAAATCTTCACTGTGTTTATTTATTGCATAATTAGTTAAATGCATATATACATTGTCCTGAAATAAAACATACACAAATCATGTTATTAAAGTTCATTTTGGTTTTTCTACTCATTACTACAAGGATCTATACACAAATTTGGAAATTTTATTTAGAGCTGCATTAAGTTTTTCAATTTTCTTTGATTTTCTTAAAATATATTTTTTTAAAAAGTAGATATCCTGTAACCATGATCTGTGAGATTCATTTTCTAAAATTTCATTTCTTTTAGCTGTAAATAAACGGAATCATCTGACCGGTTGGTCAATGTTTAATGATTGTAATTATAAGCTTGGAGCATGCGCACAGATGTATAGAAAAACACATGAATCGAAGGTGAAATATGACAAATTGCATTAATTGTCCTTAATTAATATCCAGATGTATTTGAAATGGTGTTATGTATCCCTTACTAAGTCACAAATGACAAATTCAACGAAGTTCTGTGTTTAATTTATCGTATTTCACCGTTTTTAAAGTTATGTTTCAATGACCCAGGTTTTGATGATGTAACCATGTTCTTATATTAGATTCCAAATGCTGCATCTCGCTGGGTAATTACTGTAATTTCTGTATTTATTCGAGCTTTTATTGTTGAACCAAATGTAACACTGTTAATTAGGAACATCATTAATTAGATTAGGACTGTTTTATTTTTTTCTTTGGAAAACTTTATGCAGCTTTAAGTGAAAAGATGTTATTATGTGGTGTGATGATGTATGATGTGGCTGTGTTGTGTTGCGATTTAATGTGTTTTGTTGTAAGGTGATGTGATTTAATTTAAATGATATAACCAGTGAAGATAGGATATGCTGTATGATATGATAAATGATATATGATATGATTTATGATATATGTATGTGATATGATATACTAGTATATGATACGTGATAAGCAGGGGTCCGGAAATGGTCATATTTGCCGGACATGTCCGACAAACAATAATTTTGTCCGATGTGAAAAATCACTTGTCGGACATTTTTAGTTTAAATAGAATTCGGTAAATTGGACACGTAAATAAATATGTTTGTTGGTCATTAAATATAGTATGCATACTCGAGTATTGTTTGTTATCACCTGTCAACTGTTTTCAATAAATACTACAGATCTAATAATTAGGTTTTTGTTTATTAAATGAGTTAAAATCCATGGTCTCAATCTGTTACTTTTGTTTCATCGTCCAAATCATCATTACTTTTGTTGTTGTTTATTAAGTAATCACATCGCTTGACAGACAGAAGCCATAAACACCTGATCAAGACTTGAAGGTCATGGTCATCAGACTATATCAAAGAGGTTCCACGCAGGATGTTAAATAGGACTACAATGGACATCTTACGATCTTGGAAAACTTTTTAGTTATAAATAAATAATTTTTTAAAAGTCAAAGAGGTACGAAATGAGGTTCACTAAAGTTCGTGGAACTTCGGGAAAACGAAAATGCACGATTGTCAATAAACAAAGATGGCCATTGAACCTTGTGTCATCAACGCCTACAGTACAAAATCAACACTATGTGGGCACATGAGCCTGACCACATGTACTGAAATAAACTCTACCTAGTAGTTAAACCATTTTTAAAATTTATTTGATATTATTAATTAAAAATCTTTTAAAAAAACATCGTCAAAAACCTCTTTTTTTTTTTTTTGCTTTTCACAGTGTATGTGGTACGGTTGCTTTGTAAAATTGTCTGACACCCGAGTCAAAGTTTTCCGGAGCCCTGGTGATATGATATATGGTATGATATGTGATATGATATACGATATGATAATGATATATGTGATATATGGTATGATATGTGATATGATATGTGATATGAAATATGTGATATATGGTATGATATGTGATATGATATGTGATATGAAATATGATATGATAATACGATATGATATGGGATATTATACGACAGAAATGATATGTGATATGATATATGATACATGTTGATTAGTATTGAAAGAACAGAGATGTAGTCACATAAAATATATACTTACTACATTATTATGACTTGGCTCTGAATATCTATTGGTAGCAAATCTGGCCAATCCATCTTTGAACACAAATATCCTTAATGGATCACATGAAGTAACTAATGTATATATCCGTAAATCAAATTTAAAACCATCTATTAAAAAAGGCTAAAATAGAAAAAAATATCATAGTTAAAATCACCTATAAATAATAAATGAAGAGCATTCAGAGAGAGAGAGAGAGAGAGAGAGAGAGAGAGAGAGAGAGAGAGAGAGAGAGAGAGAGAGAGAGAGAGAGAGAGATTCACATCTATACTATAAAAACATACATTGACTGCAGTAAATAGCAAGAAGCTATTTTACATTTCATTTATCATATAAGGAGCTTGAAATTCATATTTTCTTTTTGCAAAAATTGCGTAATACCCGTAAGATTATTTAAGTAAAGTTGATATTATTTTTTTTACAATTTATAATAATTATATTGGTCTAGAAATTAATTGGTCTAATTCATACAACATAATATCATTAAATAGTTTTGATTTGCAAAAATTTGAATTGATATCATACACTTTGCTTCACTGTCCCAAGCTATACATTTTCTCTCACATCAGGTAGGTGCAAACAAATCCCAAAAAACATATGCCTGTTGATGGAATGAACGGTTTCCCATTCTTGTTTTACCATCAAAATTTTTATAGTGTATAATATTTTAAGCATCTTACTAGCTGCAAATCTAAACAACTATGTCTACTTAATGCAGGTTTATCTATATTCCGATTTTAAAAAAGTTATTAAAAGCTCCAGTTTTAAAATAAAAATACTTGTAGAAAGAAAATACTGTATAACAAGAAATATTCCCGGGTAGAAACTTTCGCGGTTTTACATTCAGAAACGTGTTCGCATGTATTTACTTTCGCGGTCGACGAGCTTGTGCAAGGGAGATAAATATTTCAATTTAGTAGCGTATACATAAGTGTAGTAAAGATTTGATCAACTATAAATTTTTATATTGTGTTTATGTTCTCCGAATAGTAGTGAATAGTTTAGTTTCTAACGGTGCTCCGTTAAATTGTAGAAACTACATTTAGATCAACATTTGTTTCGCCGTTTTGTATAGTATCTGCTCGGTTTTATCTACTGTGCCTCTGTTTTTATCAGATATGGATTTGTATATACTGTAAATCAGGAAATTAATGCGTCATGAAATTAATGCGAATTGCCGATTTTGAAGTAAAATGCGTATTGAAATTAATGCGAATTTTTAAATTTCAATTTTTAAATTTTTTGCCTATCTTTTATCTTATAATTATAAACATTAAATTATTGACTCAGAAATTATTATATTATGTCTTCCTTCATTTATAAACACGTTATAAACAAACTTCCCGTAGACATTATTAAAATAAACAGAGGTGTGCCGAGGGTAAATTTTTAGGCGCCGATGACCCATTGTTTTAAATTAACCAGGGTGGTAAAAGATTATCAGAACAAAGAAACGCATGGTTTAAAAAAACAAACATACTCAAATATAACGCTTGGAGTTTTTATTAAAATAAAGCATTCAAAATTAGGACGTCCATGTCGGCGTGTGTACAACTGATCTTCGTCTTCAACTCACGAGTTTAGAATATTAGATTACTTATAATCACAGTACTTTCAATTTGAGGTTCCAGTCAAGGTTCAAAATGATGTATCAGTCATGATTCCACTCGTAGCAAAATTCTCAGTAGGAAAGAAACAGCAACAAATTACCGCTAAATGAGAATGTGCTCTAATTAATCAGTTACGATAATAACTTCCGGTTAAGGGAGGCAACTCAATTTACACAATAAATATACACAATACAGAAATCGAAAATGAATATTGGAAAATAAATGCGACAAGAAATTAATGCGAATAAACGGGCCTCGCATTTTTCGCATTAATTTCTTGCTCGCATTAATTTCCTGATTTACAGTATGTAAATAATGTAATATTTACTATTTTATTCATCAGTTTTAATCATAAAGATTTATTCTAATCCTTAATTTACTTAAGATTTGGTCAAGTATAGGCAACAGACATAATTTCATGGTTATAGGATTTAAATCGTAGATGAACTCATTACATGAGATCTTTAATATTTTTCTTAACATGTAGAAAACTTAGCGGTGTATTAACTTTCGCGGTTGAGACTTCACCGCGAAAATCGCGAATATTAATACATCGGGAATATTTCTCGTTATACAGTATCTGACTGATCTCATTCAACATTGCTGTCGTTGAGTTGATAATTAGGTGTCAGAGATTTCAAATGTACTTAAAATTTTATACATACAATGTGATACATACCCTATTCATATATAACTGACATATCATATGTTCATGAGGTTTAACTTCTTTGGGGTTTTTAGTCACCCAGATACCCTTGCCTTGACACCCACTCTCAGGTTTAAGTATATATGTTTTGTTCTTTTTACTTCTAGTATAAGCTTGGTAATCTCCATAACTGAAACAGTCAAATATTTACAATTTAGTACACAGTGGTTCATGCAATAATAGCAACAAAGAATGCCAAAGATGGAGAGTTATGCAGTATTAAATCTGTTTGTTCATGTATGCTAGTTTGGGGATACTATGGTTGGTGGACTAAGGAATGACATTTTAATTCTGCAGTAATAATTATTTCTCATTAAGTTAGGTCACTTGACGAAGATATGAGACTTATCAAACATGTATTATTCTTATACCTGGAAATTAATTGCAAATTAAAAGAATCCATTAGACAATATGTTTTATTCTGTATATTGAGTTTTTTTTTTTTTTTTTTTTTTTTATTTATTTTTTTTGGTATTTCTGGGTCAGTAATAAAATCCATCTAGACAAACAAATGAACAAACAAACAAACAAACAAACAAACAATCAATCAATCAATCAATCAAGGGACATATTTTATGTCAATGATGCCCAATATGTTTATGTCAATGATGCCCAATATGTTAAATTTAGTTGCTGCTATAATAAAGATTTTATTATACTTGAATGGCAAAAAAATGTATACCAGGTATTCTAAATTTCTTACACATTCCAAATCAATGTTGTTTAATGTATGTGTCAATAATTTCTTGCTTAAAATTTTGTTGTAGCAAAATAGGATTATCAACACAATAAAAACAAAAGCATAAAATGATAAGAAGATACTGATAACATGAGAAAACACATTCATCTGTGTGACCATGTCACATTTCATCTTAATGCGGCATTATAAATATATATTTACTGTTTGAGTTGCTCTGTTTTGTGAGAGTTAATTATGCTTAATTTTCATATCCAATAAACCTGAATTTAATGAGGTTTTTTTCTATTACATGAAGAGCTCTATTGTAACAGGAAATTGATAAGTGCATTTGCCATTACCATAATATATTTTACAGCAAAAAGTTGCATCTATGGGTATTTTACATGATGAAAACAAAGGCAAAAGGTGGACTCTTTTGTGTAAAGCTCCAAACTAACTACTAGTATTTATACAATTTTGTCTTGTTGAAAAGTAAGTTATTTTAAGATTGACTTACTCTGCTGGTAAACACCAGGTTTTTGGAAAGACATTATATTCTTTAGGAAACAATTTGAGCATTCTGTTCATGTTTCTGGCTAGTAAATCCTTCCGACATATCTCACTCATACCAGGAAAGTGGTTTATTTTCTAAAAGAAATAGATAAAATAAATACAATCATTTCAAATGACCTTATATTACCATTAACTGTTTCCTAAAAATTTAAATTATCAGTAAGTGTTAACGGATCACAGCATCTCTCACTGTCTAGGTTCAAATCCTACTTGTACAGATCTTAGTGTGAGAAAGTTTGTCAGTCCATTTGTTGAAGGTCTGTAGTTTTATTTAGGGACTCCAGTTTCCTCCACCATCATTGAACTGACAGCCTTAATATAAATGAGGAATCTTAACTAGGGCATAAAACAACATTAATCCAATCCAATCAAATCATCTGTATAAAAAGTAAAGCATGTAAATGTCAGACAAGACTATGGTACCACTTGGTCCAAAATGGTGGCAGTAACCAGTTCCTTGATAATTTCTTAAACCTGAATTGTTTAATTTTGAAGATATTCAGGAATTTTGGCATCATTTTCAGGACCAATATGCCTTCTGAAACAGTTTTACATGATTTAATAACAATGTATTCAGCTGTTCCCCTTACAATCATTATCATTTGATTATGTTTGATTCTGAGGTAAAAAAAAATTAATGCAGCCACCCTGGACAACAGACAATGAGGTTAATACTCATGTCAGGGGTTGGTTAGACAATGGATGTAGCAACCCTAGATGACAGAAAATGAGGTTAATACTCATGTCAGGGGTTGGTTAGACAATGGATGTAGCAACTCTAGATGACAGAAAATGAGGTTAATACTCATGTCAGCGGTTGGTTAGACAATGGATGTAGCAACCCTAAATGACAGAAAATGAGGTTGATACTCATGTCAGGGGTTGGTTAGACAATGGATGTAGTCACTGTGACTGACAGCAATAAAGTTTGTGTTTATTTGGTGTAAATTGATCACAGGCATTTAGATTGATGCCTGTGTAAGTAACACAAAAGTTTTATTGCACTGTAAAGCTTAAAGATTTGACCATTCATGGCCACTTTAATAATACTTCTACATCTTCATAAAGTTAAATCTACCTGATATTTTTTCATGTCCATGACTCGTTCCAAAGCCACAGAATAATCTGTCCAATACAGCGTCCAATCATCATCATCAGACACTTCCTTAAAACCAAACTTCCGTGACACTTTACGAACTGAAAACATAAAACATTTTAAGTGATACAAAATACATCATATTTCAGTTACTGTAAGTAAATCATATTTGACAATGCCCATAATACTTTGCAGAAAAGAAATCACTTTGGAAATTCACATTCTTTTGTAAATAGAAAGCTGGTTGTTTATGAACTTACATTTTAAATTTTTAAGGTCATGGTATATTTTTGGTAAAATGTTATTTTTTTTTTAAAAAAAAAAAAGTAAAAGTCAATGTTTTCTGTTGTCTTTAAGACACTTTCTAACAATAAGAATATTGCAATAGATTAATTCTTTAATATGTTCTCAAAAGTCAAGGCTTTTTATACATGCATATATGCTTCTTACTGTTTCAAGCAAGTTGTTTACCAATGACTTTTGAAGGCCAAATATGACCCTTGTTATATCAACCTAGATCTCCAAGAATCAGGTGGACTGAGTTGTTCTATACTTACCAACATCATACTTGCAATTTGTCAGGCAGATATAGTAAATTCTAAAAAAAAAAAATAAAATAGATAAATAAATAAATAATAAATTTTAAAAAACATAAATCTATCATGAAAAACAACTTCATCAAAACCATGAAATCACATTGATGATGCCCTATATATTACAAATACATTAATAATTTAAAAAAACCTCATCATAAGGTTAGTAATCAAATTTACCTATAGAAACAAACAACCTCATCAAAACAATGACATAACACAGACATTATAACTTATATTGATGATGCCCCTATATTTTCAATAAATTGAAAAAACTTGAAAATCATATAAACCAGGTAAAAAATTCCCATCAAAACATTAATTATATTCAATGATGATGCCCCTTAATTCTATCAATAAATTAAATAATTTTAAATAGATCAATAATCAGCGGTAAACAAACCACTAGTAGAAACTAGTTTATCCAAACAAATGTTTTGTTTTCTTTACATTTATAATGTTTTAAACTTAGATTATGGATTTTTACAATAGTGTCAATAAGTGTAGAAAATCAGGTAAGTTTAAACAAGTAAAAATACATATGTATGTGTGTATATATATATATATATATATATATATATATATATATATATATATATATATATATATATATATCATCTGGATATAAGCACAAAAAAAAAATCCATAGTCTCAATAAAATATTGTAAATACAATGCATACAAATGTATAATTACCAGAACCCAGCATTTAACAATAATTTCTAAATTATGAATTGCCTGAATTTGAATTCTTATAAATTTTAATTATAAAAGATTTGATTAGTTTTTAAGAAATTCTAGAATTTTAACTTATTCTTGAATTAGGATCACAAGTATTTTTAGTTTATAAATTTTAATTTGAAGTTGGTTTTTTTTTTTAAATTTTGACTCCTTCTTTTTGAAAGCCAAACACACTCTTAATTTAAACAAATTTATGAAAAATATCTAGAAATTTTTATGTTTTGGCCAGAAAATGTTATAACTCAACTGAAAAACAATGATTTAATATTGCAATATATTAGTAAACAGTGGCAGCCCTACATAGAAGTTTCCAACCCCTTTCATGTTTATCGTCTTGAGCTACCTAACTTGATAAGTTGACAGGTATTCTTTACACTTTATATATAGATTAATATTGATACCCACAGACAGTTATAAAGGCGTTTTTAATTTCATATAATTTCTGACTTTAATATATTGATTTAAATTCACTTGAAGATAAGTTGTTTGTGTATTGTGCATAGGTAGGCTATTTGATATTCGCCAATACAGAGACATATTTAATTTTATATATTGATTTAAATTACTTTTAACCAAATTGACCGTTGCTTGTTTCCAACAAAATCTATATATAGACCTGTTTAAAAGTAACAACATGTTTAACATTTCAATGTAATGATATTTCATTTATTTTGAATTCTTTAAACTTCCCCAATTATTCAAGAACTTTAATACTTATAAAAGGTATGACATAAAAAAAAAGATAAAATAAAAAATCCTACAGATATCATTCCTGGGTTAAAATTTTAGAAAGAGTGGAGTAATGGTGTTTTACACCCCAGTCAAGATTCTTTCACTTATTTCAAGGCGGTCAGTTCTGGGATGGTGGAGGAAACTGGAGTACCAGGAGAAAACCACCGACCTTCGGCAAGCAAACTGACAAACATTCTCACACTAGGATCTATCCCGAGTGGGATTGGAACCTACGTGGTGAGATGCCCTGTGATCCATAAGTGCATGCTTTAGACCACTTGGCCACGGAGGTCCCAAATTTTTAGAAAGACATTTAAAATGAAGAGACATAATAATAATATTTTTTTATATATTTTATTTAACACTTCTTTTCCATTTATACTAATCTAGGGTTGAGTGGAATGATATTTTACACATTATTTCACTCATATTGGTACTGCAGTTAAATCAGAGGAACAAAAAACCCCGGAGAAACTTCACCTTTAATTGTGTAGTAAACTAACAAACAATCATAAAACCCTGGAGAAACTCCACTTACCTTTGTGTAGTAAACTAACAAACAATCATATGAAAATTTGTCTAGTTAAATTTGAACCAGTGAAGGTTAAATGGTAAAATACACTGTGATTTATTTAAAGGGGGTCATGACAGGCCTGATGATTAAGTAATTAATCTGATTTCCATTTTGGTCATCAAGAAAAAACTGAATAGTCGCTGGGCAAATTGTGTGATTGGCAAAATGAATTGTGCAAAAGAATACAAGAATTCATTCAGGTTAATTAAAATAAATGTACAATGCTACTTTTACTAAATCACCCACCATAGCCAATTTCAGCATGACTGCATGGTCATTGATGAAGCCCCATGAATTTAACCAATTCATCTTTTAAGTAGGCATGACTAACATAGTAGTATAGTTATTGAAAAATATGCCATAATTTTTTCACAGTTCAACCAATCTTTGGAAATATGTCAAATCTTATTTAAACATCTCAAGCTGAAAGCAGTGCTATAATATCATAAAAACTGTATGAACAGTAAACATGAATGTAGTCAAAATCTATTCAGGGTTTAAAACATTTTTATTGACTGAATGTAATGATAAATATTTTATGTATTAAATAAGAATAAGATCAAATTTACTGTGTAAATAATTTATAAATATTGATAAGCAAATGATAATTCATTACCTGGAGTGAACCAAGTAACTGATAATAATATCTCAATTAAACCAACACTTGGAACATTTAATGATAAAGGTGTATTATATAATTAGGGGAGCAAATGCCAAAAATATTAATGATATCAAAATAAGTTGAAGCATGAAAAAATTTTAGAATAAAACTATTTTTTATAACTACATAATTATACCTGAATTAATAATGACACTTCTTTAAATGTGTTTAAGTGCAGTAAAGATGGCAAATTTTACTGATTTCATATTAAATATGATTTAACATTTTGACTCTGTAACAATATAAGTTAACAGAAAGTTAATGAAAGTGAATGAGTCGATAAAATTATTCAGAAATAACCTTTGAAAAGCATGAATTTCAAAGGTATATTTTGGCCTTGGAAATGTTATGAAAATTGTTATGAAAATTGAAAATATGAATTTAACTAATCAGTTTTTGTCAAACTGAATGAAATACCTATATAGATCAGCTTTCGTGGCCTCTTGGCTTAGTGGATTTAAGCACGGATGTACAAATCTAAGCACCTCTCATAATCTAGGTTCTAATCCCATTCTGTCCAATTCTAGTGTGAGAAAATTTAAGTTCTTTTGCTAAAAATTTATTGTTTTTCCTGCCATTCAGGTTTTCTCCAAATCCCAGAAATGACAGCCTCAATCTAAGTGAGAGAATTTTGACAGGGAGTAAGGCAGCATTAATTCTACTTTAGGATAACGAAGGATACTTGAATAACCAAAGAAAACCACCAACTTTAAAAAAAAATTATCTGACAAACATACAAGGATGGGAGTAGGGTTCAAACCTAGTCAGCAAAGATACTGTGATATAACATATACTTTAATGAACTACTCAGCCAAACATGCCCCTTTTACATTTAATAAACACTTTCTCTCAACTTTGACATTTCTTGTTTAAAATTAAATGTAATAATAACCATTGAAAATGATGCTTCTGTAATTTATAGTTGCATACAATTTATAAAACTGCTAATTTTTCAAGGCTTGGGGTGTGGTCTCTAGATCCCTAAGTACTAGTTTTTGACCATTGTACCAGTACTTTATTGGTCTGATACCAGCAGGTTAAAAAAATAAATGAGTCCTTTTAAGACTTAGTTGAAGGTCAGTGAACAAACCAGACAAAACCAGAAATGACTAGATCAGAACTATGTCAACCGAATGGTATAAAACATTAATAGGTCAACTGTATAATTAATTTCATATATATTAAAAATCCTTTACAATACATTATGTATCTGTCAGACAAAAACTACAACAAACCATACAGATCATAAAGCCAATCTTACAACTAGAATTATCTATGGGAAAAACAGCTGACTGACCCTGAACAATTGATCCATGTATTATGAGGTATGGTTATTTCAATGACACAGTTTAGACGACCATTGTTAGATACATCTACTTATATTTTAACAAACCTAAAATTATTTAAATGTACATTAATCCACTAAATCTGATGTGTATTACATATTTGTAATCACATATATTACTTTAATGCATATCTATAGATATTTCGATTGTAAAACACAATACGTGTTCTTCGCCTGTGAATTCAAACACATATACATAAGTATAGACTGATCATGTGACCTGTGTAAGAATACCATCATTTATAACATTACTATTCTTAAGCTTAAACTAAATTGCATGGAATTTGGCTTTAATATAACATACTGCTCAATATTTCCATTCAGGATATCTGTTTAAGAATATCACATAATATTTTTTGGCTTTACGTAAAAACATGAATTTGTTTGTACAATTGCTATAATGGAATTTATGTTTACTTTGAAAATTGGAAATAAAAATTAAACATTTAATTTAGTTCAAAGTATTAATACTAAAAGAAGAGAAAACAATTAAATCAATTTCTTCTTTTAAATTAAGTATTTTTAAAATTATATTGACCAATGTAATGACGTTCTAAACTTCAAATATAACATATTACATGTATTTTCTTTATGAAGAACAGAGACTTCCAGAAATCATTATATAACACTTCCATATCGCCTTCAATTTTTATTGGTAAAAATTCTATTGATATTTCTTCTGGTTTGGGAAAATGTGAAAAAATAAATAAATTTAAACCATGATCACACAATTTATATTTTAGTTAGTTACAACAAAATTTTCTCCCCTCTATTCAAGTACTTGTATTTAGAAGGCTTAATAAGATCTTCCCATTCTTTTTCAGACAAAATTGGATTTTCTTAACATCTTCTAATAATCATTAAAGGACTTAAAATAGTCAAATCCCAATTAAACTGTTTTGGGTTAAATAAATAAATAGATTATAGAATGAAGTGGAGTAGAGAAATGGTGTTAATACTTTCTGGTCAAAAGTATTTTTCATCTAAATATTAAGGCAGTCAGTTAAAACAGGCATGGTGGATGAAAGCCTGGCTTATTTGTCCAGAGATGACTGGTCTCAATGTTCACAAGCAAATTCTTCATACAAATATAAACCTATGTGGAATTTAATTCCTGGGTGTGAGAGGCACTGTGATCTCTAAGCTGATTCTTCAGACCACTCAGTCATCAATGACATGGAGAGGGCTACAATTTGACAGGATATACCATGTTTTGGCTGTAAAATTTCAGAATTTATGTTGTTCTTCAAAACAAGAAAATTGTTTTCCATGTACATAAAAGTTTCAGCTAACAAACAATTTATACTATTTATTGTTAATTCTTTTGATTCCAACTTTTATTTCACTAAACATTGTTAAAATTTCCTCACCTAATATCACTCATGCTGAATAAGGGGAAAAAAACCTTAAAATTCTTATTAAAGGGTTAATATTTTGATCAAAGCACATTAAATTGAAAAAGTAAACATACATCAAAGCTTGTATTTAGTTTAAAAATTCTAAATAAATTAAAATCAATAATGTCCAAGTTTTTATTTTAAATATCCTATATATAAGTTAAAGTGTAAATAAATTTCTATATACATATTATATACTCAACAGCTACTGTGCCCGATACTTATTTAAGTGTATGCATTGTATTTTTATAATATATAGTGTAAACTTTCTGCATTTTTCAACAAACTTGGTTCTTAATGGGTAAATGTTTAATAACAGGTCTACCTGACTTTAAACACTGGCCTCAGAATGACAACTCAATTTTAAATTCAAATTAACCAATTTTGGAACTGGCCCAAAAAAGCTTCAAAAGGGTCTTAGCTTATTTCAAGACAAGATAAATGAAGATTTAATATTATAAACAAATGGAAGGGGGTCATTTCCCATAACAGATCAGTGATTTAACATGACTTTTAATAAAGAGTTTATTCATGTGTCTATTTATACCTATTTTTTTAACAGTTAACATATTTTCTCATAACTGTTTTCAAAGTCTCATTCGACCATGAAGAGATCATATTTAATTGAAGGATTTCATGCAACATGGGCCTTATTTTATGAATAAATAAATTCATATTATTAGATGAGATACTTTATTCTGTTAAACTGCTCTTACAAACTATCATGATAACTATCTTAATAAAATTCCATGCAACCAAACCATCCTAAAGTAAAATCTATTTATAAAATTATATCACCTACAAAACAGAAGGTTATGCTTCAATAAGACTATCTAAATTTGTTGGTTTTCAAGACCAACTGTAATTTAAATGCAAGATTTTCAGTTTACTCAAGTTCAGTTTTTATAGGTTCAACTGTAAGTTAGATTAAAATTTCAAATAAGATCTTCAATTTACTCAAGTTCAGTTTTTACAGGTTCAATTGTAATTAACATTAAAATTTCAAATAAGATTTTCAGTTTCCTCAAGTTTAGTTTTTACTGGGTTCAACTGTATTATACATTGAAATTTCAAGTAAAATATTTTCAAATTTGCTGTCAATTTAACTGCCTATTTGTACAGATTTCATTTTTTGATACTCCCCATTTTACAGCCCCAAAATCTACCATGCACATTGTTTAAGTTAAAAGCAAAACTTCATTCATGACAATTCCATAAAATGCATTTAAAATGTTAAATAAGGAAATTCAATCCCGTTATATTTTTCAGTTTAGAAAAGCCGATTTAAGTTTATTTATTCACCTTGTACAGTTTATATTCATTCTTATTACTTGTTTCATGTCAGTTTTTAAATACATGCATGTCAATATTCAAAATTATTCAAGCATTAAGAACGCTTTAAATAAAATACTTTCAAGTGTAATACATGTACTGTAATTTTATTTTCAATTTGTTTTAAATTCGAAATAGTAAAAACTAGATATAAAATTGTATGTATGATAAAAATGTTAAAAAATTCATACATTTACTTATTACAAGATTAAAAATGTATAATTCTGCTCTTAACATTATAATTACATATTACACAGTCATGCTAATGAAATACACACACACACACACACACACACAAAAACAATAATAATAAAAACAATGATAATAATAATAATTTAATACATGTAATAATAACAGATAAATAAATTATTATAATACAATGAAATAATAATAATTTAAAAGAGCTAATGTGCTAAAAACTTCAGCCGCATCCTGCATAATTATTTTTTTTTGGGGGGGGATTGTTTCCTCAACTATGGTACATTTTTGTAATTGTTTACAGACTATTTCGATGTATTACACATTATTTACTCATTAAGGAGAGTGGTAGTAGATTAGTACATGTACCTTGGTTTACTCAACATAAATCAGAAAGCTTTAAAGAGGTAAATAAAGAAAACAATTTAATAAATTAAATTGACTATCTTCAATATTATTTTAGGAAAAGACTACAAATTTCACCAACAAAGTATATAATGGAGATACAGATTTAATTCTTATTTCGAAATTAAACTCATGATACAAATGCAAGTTATAGCAGGTTATTGATATTATGCAACCATATCCGTTAACAGAAAAAAAAAGCACAGATAAAATTGAAAAATAATATTATGATATTTACATATTAAATGCAAATCTTTTACATACATGTTTAATAAAAATAACTTTTTCTCACTAAAAATCTTCTTAATTTTCATATTTATAATAGAATATTTTTTTTCTAAACATGATGTTCATAAATAAATATTCTGTAATGCTTTCAGTTTCAAATTTATGTAAGAGTTAAAAAAAAACCTAAAAATATATTGGCTTGTATTAGTTATTATTGGTTATTTAAATGTCATCAGCAAGTAATAAATGTAGTGGTTTCAATAGATTGAAGTGGAGTAATGATGTCTTATGCCCCAGTCAAAATTCTTTCACTTATATCAAGACAAACAGTTCTTGGATGGTGAAAAAAAAAAAAAAAAAAAAAAAAAAAAAAAAAAAACTGGTGACAAGTTTTTAATTTACCCAGGATTTGGTATTCACAGTAAACATGGTATTGTTTATGATAAATTTTCATAAACTTTATGAGTAACTTACTTTTCTTTTTCTTCTTTTTCTTAATCTTTTTATCATCTTTTTTGTCATCAGTAGGACTAAGTATCTGGTCTATGTTACCCCCTTCACCTTCAAACTCGGTTTCATCATCAGCCTGTGTACTAATCCCAGTATCTAAAACAGAAATTTTAATTTATCAAAAATGTGTATTACACTTCAATTGATTGACTTCAAGTATCAAGTTTCAACACTTTTACAGAGAGAGAGAGAGGTTGAGAGAGAGAGAGAGGTTGAGAGAGAGAGAGAGAGAGAGAGAGAGAGAGAAAGAGAGAGAGAGAGAGAGAGAGAGAGAGAGAGAGAGAGAGAGAGAGAGAGAGAGAGAGAGAGAGAGAGAGAGAGAGAGGGGTTGAGAGAGAGAGAGAGAGATGTTTATTAAATGATGACTTTAAGTCATCCAAGAAAATGTTATTTCTGAGTTATTTTTACAATACCGATATATATAAAAATATACATGAGCATACATGTATATATATAAGCATTCAAATTGTTTCTATTATTAAAATTGAATGAGTTCTGCACCAAATAACAATGATTTTTATGGACACATTGCCCTATTCAAGTTTACTAAGGCTATAATTGTTTTAGTTTAACTGTAGTGTGCATTGTACACATCATCAAAGAGATGTGCTTGTAAAGCAAAAAGCATCATGGCAGTGTCATATTCAGAATCTAAAGATTTAAATTAGAAGAGTACCAATATATAAAAAAAGTTTTGTTTTGGTCACTTTAGGCCCAAAGTCAAGGTCATGAGAAAAAACTTGTTTGGAAGGTTATAACTGGGGAAACACATACTGTAACAGTATCTAGTGTCAAGGTCACTTCAATAATGAATTTAATGATGACATTATCACAAAAAACTGTCATAAAGACCATAAATTATACCTGGCTTATATAAGATTTTTACCTTTTATATGACTAATAAACAATGACAAAAAGATAAAAAAAAAAAACAAAAAAAAAAAACATATAGTTAATGTTACAATATGATATAAAAGTGAAATTTATTGACAATACAATTAAGAATAGCTACAAACACATGCAAGATGAAAAAAGATTACCCATAAAAACACCTGCATCCGACATTATTACCCATAAAAACACCCATATCTGACATTATTACCCATAAAAACACCCATATCTGACATTATCTGAGAAATAGTTTGCATGTAATAAAGCAGTTATCCTAGGATTATTTACACCTCCCACCAAGTAAAATTGAAATTTACTTCCACAAAAACAATACAATCAATACATAAAGTACAAAAAAGTAAACTTGAATAATGGCCATTAATACATTAACTCACTTCTTGTGTGAAATCAACCTTATACAGTTGTTTATGTAAAGCTAAATGAATCTTATATTGATGTAACTCTTATATGTTGATCTTGCATGTCGTATATGTAAGTGTTACTTTTAGCGACAAAACTTAACAAATAAGCCAGAGTATGGGAGTGGACTGGAATAATGATATTTTATGCTCACATCAAATTTTTTGTTACTGTACTTCTATACAGAAATCTGTTCTGTGATAATGATGAAAACCAGAGTATTTAGGAGAATATTGACAATATTTAGCTAGCAAACTGACTAAATTTAAAAAGATAATGAGGTTTTAACCCTTGTCAAAATTATTCTCCTTACAAGTACTTCAAGATATTAATAGCTATATCTGAAGTTGATTATATTACTACCTATTTAATTGCATTAATGACAATAAGCAGCAAGATGGATTCTATTGTCATGCCAACAAAAAGAGGGACTAAAACACCTTTGAAACCCATAAAAAGTAAAATTCTGTGAAAAGACCATGTAACATTCATTAACATGAAAATCAGACTTTTTTGTGAAAATATAAATACCACGGTAGTTCTTTGAATATGGAATTTTCTTTTGCACTTAACAATACTCAAGGATCTTATATAAATAATAGACTGAGCATTTAAATACATGTATATATGTCTTTGGACACAGGATTTGATATTAAAATGACTTAAACAACATAGTGTAATACATGATCTTTAATCAAAGGTAACAAAAGTCAGAAAAAGACACCATTTCTTCCTCCAATGCAAAAACATTCAAAACTCGGAAATTCCATATTCCTTCTAGATATACCATATTAAACTTATTTATTTTTAGTTATTATTTCAGTTTGACCCAATATGAATTTTTACACATTAAAATGAGTAACTGATAATATCTTATAGCATGAACCAAAAAGACGTCAACAACAACATGATTTTGAAAAAGCTCAAATGTTTCACATTAACACCGCAATTAATGTTCAAGTTGACTGACTTAATGCTTATAATAAATTACTGTTGCTAAGGGAATTTAAAAACAAACAAAGATCAAGATGTTGTACACTGTAGGATATCAAAGTTATAGCCCAGCATCTAACAAAGACTTAGCTTCTTTTAACAGCAGCCAGTCCCAGCTACCTGTGATGTTATCCAAATAACACAATACCTAGAGAACATCTGTACTAAATTTCCAAGGGGAAACACAAGAAAATATGATCATATCATTAAAGATGTTTTGTAGGAAATAGTGTGATCTGTTAAAATATGTATAAGTAAAAAGAGTCAATAACGAGGAAGTAGATTATAAATATTCTTTATCTTTAATTAAGCAACTTAATCATATGTAGTCTGAGGTGTCAATATTGGTTAATAAAATATTACCCATATAATAAAGAAAGTTGGAGAATCAGGTACAGAGAAATAATATCTTAAGATCAATTGAGTAAAAATTCAAAAATATTGTTGCAATTGTGACTTGCAATGTGAGAACCCCTGAGGTAAAAGTTTCACAAAAAATTGTGTCATTTGTGATTGACAATGTGAGGGACTATGGTGCAAAATATCACAGGTGATTGTGACACTAGTAAATGACAATGTGAGGACTCATGAGGTAAAGATATATATAAAAAATATTGTGACCTTTTTGTTTGCCAATGTGGTAAAAGACTCTCAAATAATGTGACACTTGTGATTGACAATGTGAAGACATGAGGTAGGTACCACAGGTATTGTGCCACTTGTGTTTGACAATTTGAAGACTTATGGGATGAGGGTGCCACAATTGTAACTTTTGTGATTAACAATGTAAGCAATCAAATTACTGTTTATATAAAATAAAATAGAATTAGAAGTTTGTTGGAGTGGTGTTTAAGTTTTTCAAAGAAATTTCACTCATTTTTAAGGTGGTCAGTTTTGGATTGGTGAAGGAAACATGTACCCAAACAAATAACTACAGACTTTTGATAATAAACTTTCTCTGACTAGATTCTGTCCAAGGTGACCTTTGAACCAAAAGACAAGAAGCAGATGTAGTCTGTAAACCGATCTATTAGTCCAATCTGGATACTGCTGGGACCATTAGATCCTTCAATCATATTAAAAAAGTAATTTCCAGGAACTTCACTTGGATTCTGCCCAAGTGAGAAAGGTCTTGCTTTTTAATCATAATCTTACCATCTGCTTCTCCCTCTTCTTCATCATCGTCATCATACTCAGGTTTTTGTTGTATAAGTATGGACTCTCCATCCATAAGAGTAAGTTCATTAGCACCGCTGCTGGCATTCTCATATCCAGAGTCCTCCCCTTCTTCATTTTCACAATCACTCTCAGATTCAGAACTACTGCTACTTGAACCTCTTTCATCCTCAATATCCTCCAGATCACTTCCTAACTCACGCTCAGTGTCAAGGGCTTCTGTTGGGGCTTCAGATTCCATGACAACTTTGATGTTCATATAGCACTGCCCTTTTCTAAATCTGACCTGCTGAAAATAAAAAGATACACAGGTGTAAAAGATGTAGAGGTTGATCAATATTAGATAAAAGCTGTAAAAGAACAGCATATCTCACTTGCACATCTGCTCCATCAAAAAAAAAAAAGAAAAAAAAAAAAAATCAAATAAATAAATAAATAAATAAATTTATGTTGGTGTCCAAAAATAATTTATACCAAAACTTAAGCTCTTATAAACTTAAATGACAAGGGCACTTTTGAATTCTATACAGTTACTGATTTAGATGTGAACAAGACAGGAAATAACAACAGTTTCACCTTCTACTAATGGAGGTGATCAGCCTGTAGTCTGCAATGCTGCAGATAATTTTTCACCAAGTATCTACCTGTGTGTATACTGCATTTTTGCAATATTCAATAGATGTTCAAACACATAAATTCAGTTGCAAAAATACAAAGTGAAACATGGCAAAATGTATCCTGGATAGAATAAGATAGTACATGTACATGTATAAAATTAAATATATAGTAAAAATAAATACATATTGAAAGAAAAAGAAACAAAATGTCTTGAAATTATCAATATACAATACTGGTACCTTCCATAGACTTTTCCTGAAACAGTTTAGCCTTGTATTTGCATCATTTCATGTAAAGCCGTCTGATTATAGCATTAGCTCTAAAGAACCTCTAGCTCTAGAATGGCTACAAGTCAACTGATCCAATATTTGTATCAATTTATAACAAAGAAAACCATTACAGTTTTAATATTAATCCCAGCAAGAAATAGCCATTACTTCTTTATCTATTTGTGTAATTTACTACTTCTATAAAACATAAGTTGTTTCTTTTCTAATTTACACTGTCTGTAATGAATTTACTGTAACAACAAAATCGTTATGAACAGAAAATCCAGTCTCTTTATGTAACTAAGGTAATGTAAACAACTCTACTATATATACATGTACATGTATATATAACATACCGGTATGCAAATTTTTAAAATATAATGTTTTAAGTGCATGTATTTGTTCCTCTAAAAATCAATTGACATTAAATTCAGACTATATAATGTTTTATACAAGGAAATAATCCCAATGATTGTTTTATTCATATTAATTTAATACATTTCTGTAAATTCATGAATAAAAATTATGAAATCTATTATTTAACAGTCATGTCTGAAATCAATGAAGGAAAATCACTGGTAATCAGTTTCATATGAATATAAATGAATTAATCTGTTAACTCATTAGTCGCATCACAATGCAGGCTTTTATACTCTTTCCTATATATAAATAATCACTGATTTAGCAAGCTTTCCAGTGTAAAATGAATTATACAAAATCCAACCCAATTTTAAACAAGCATCAGAGAGACTGCTTTATTTACACAAACCAGCTTTCCATTAAACAACTTTGGTAGAAATTTTTAGTTTGGAGTCTGAGATACCTTTTTTACAATTCAGGTGCAACTACACCTAGATTAAACCTAAAAAAAACAAAAACACTTTAGGTACAATTAAATAGCAAGCTTTTAACACACATCTTGGGTACAAGCACAGCTATCCAAAATGTATTTACCGAAGTTAAAAAATGACCTTGCTTCCAACACAAATTTTACTCAAATATCCATCTTTAAGACACACATTAATTAAGTCTTTTAACACATTTTAATTACAGTAAACCTGATTTTCCAACACTTATTTTAACCACAATAAGCAAGAGTCAGCAGATAACAGTATAGCACAGCTGCACATCTAGTCCATAAATAAATAATGAAAACTTCAACAAAAATTGTCAAATTAGAACCCCTTAACACTTTTAAAATATTTTGCATTCATTAACTTCAGAATGATAAAACAGATAAATGTAGAAAGCAATGAGTGTTCTCAATGTCCCTCTACTGTTTGTACCAAAACAATAATTATGAACCCAAATATTTAACTAAAATTACAAGTACTAGTACCACAGATCTATATTATACATATATACATGTATATGTTAAGTGGAAGGTTTGACTTTGAGTCCTTATAAATCCTAATTACTTCTCAAGATCTGTAAGTTTTATCTGCAGTCATAAAGGTGTAAATTTGCCAAATGTATTAGACAAAGTTTGAAATAGTCAACAATTGTTTATTCATAAAGTCAAAATGTACAAGTAGATCAATTTCTATTTTATAAAACCTAATCAGTCATATTTACACTGCACTTGAAGTTTAACCAATTCTAGACCCCACTAAAAGTCGGAATTTTTAAACAGAATTTTAAGTTCCATGACTTTTGTAGCTAGTACCAATCTACTATTTCAGGTTCTTCATTTTTGTATGAAGTGAATCATATGGTGTTCATCTATGAGATATGGATTTATTTCCAACTACAACACTTTGTTTATGCTTGAATATTAACCAAAAACAAACTCTGTGCCCATGTGGACACCTGGGCTGAGGATGATCAGGCTATCAGCCATCTTATATCTGCTAGATCTGAGCCTAACTATTAAATGTTTATCTTGACATAGACTTATTCTAAGGACCCAACATGAGATGTGAAAGCTATATCACTCTGTCAGTGGTTTTCTTTAGGTACTTTGGTTTTCTACTTTTCTAGCATTTTTAGAACTGACTGCCTAGATTTAAGTGAATAAACATTTCACACCCCTCCATCACATTATATAAAGCTTAAAGCAATCCTATTCCAGACCCCACCTCCCTAAAAGATCTATCTTGGCTTTAAACAATTCATGATGACCTCCTAGATATGGTTGTTTATCAATAACAATCCCCTTGGTTAGCTTACATTACAAGACCTATAATAATGTAGGAGGTTGAATAACCAACCAGAAGGTGGAACTTCAAGACATGTAACATTCAACAAACCCTTACCATTTATCATTAAATAAACTCAAATTGTGTCATATCAATCATAAACTGATCCAATCTTTTACATCATATCACATCAAGTCAAGGAAAATCCAAATTTTATACCCTTAGTATATCTATTATCAGAAAGCAAATTCATTTATGGTGCAGAACTATGGTTCAATTAATTAATTTCAACTAGATTAAAAAAGTTCAGTAGGTTTACACTTCCATACCTACCAATTTAGCCAAACCTTAGTGTTTTCCTTTTTTTCAGAAAACAAAGGACTGGGACAAATTTTTAAAAAATCACTGTACTCACAAATTCAGAACCTTTCACATTTGAAAACTAAAGAAGAAACTACCTTATTGCTGCCTGAGCCATTAGTGGAACCACACACTTTTATCTAACACCTTTGAAAAATAATGTATTATGGGGTGAGATTAGGTTTTCAGGCATGTAAAAAGATTATGATATTATTTTTGTAGACATGTATTTAAATAACACATTACAATGTTTAAACTGATATTATACACAGTACAAACACCAATTTAAATAGTATTTATGATTTAAATAGGCTATATTCTATGTAACATTTTATAATTGGCAAATTTTGATCAGCTTAATAACTTAAAATTGTAATTCTTTCTGACATTTGATTTGTCAAGGGTCTATGTGTAATTACTAGTATTAATCCATGTTACAGGAAACATATCACATTATTTCAAAGTGAGACACAAGATGAAAAAAAGCCCCAGTTTTTTTTATTACTAGAAATCAAAGAGGACAGAGTGTTATCACCATGTAAAATGGACAGAGACATGACACAACCTATGCAGTAAATGTAGATTCACAGGATACAGACTCTTGGCTGTGAAAAATACAGGGATGCTTTGTAATTTAAGTGGGCTTCTTCCTGTTTTCTGTTGCTCATACAGTAATAACTATAAAAAATTCTATATATAAGGCATAAAGGCAGCTGTAAAAATAACTGATATGTGATTCTCATATTCATTATTTTTACAGTCTATATGCACAAAAACTCCAAGTTATCAGGGTTGACCTTTAGATTTCCTGGTTTTATTTTAAGAGACCATCATTGGTCGCCAGCAGCAAAATTGTCCAATTTTCTGTGGCAAGAAACTATAAATTTGTAAAAATTACCAATTTTTTAAGATTCAGAAGTGTCAGTTCTTAGACTTTTGTTGGATTATTTGATTTTTGTTTGAGACCAATAAATAATAAATGTATCATTGTTTAGTTAAAATATTCTTCCAACCTTTCCTGTTTGTGTTAAAAAATTTCATTAAAAAATTCTTGGAAATTACAAACACCATGATCATTTAATAATCTGGGACATTTGATTTGCATTAAAATATTTTAAGTTTTGAAGAGTTCATAAAAACTTTTCTAAAAAAATTAAAATTTCTTCATTTTAAAAATAAAATGAAGAAACTATTATAAGCTACCAAAATATCAATTTTCAGATTTCAGATTTCAGATCAGGATACAAGCAGCATTCAAATAATTATATGTTGTTTTACATTACATCAGCAATTTTCCAGATTTTTATGATGATATTTTTTTTCTTTTAAATCTAAAGAATTAATCAAAAGTGTGTGTGACGTGTTAGTTTTACGAGAGTATTCTGATAGATCTGCTTTGTAATAAATATGCACTATGGCAACCTTTAGAGTGGCAGTACACTCGTCTGCCCAGATAACCTTTCACACTTATACACTGGTACCAATTTAAGCAAACCAGTTAAAGTTAAAAACAATGAAAAAACTTGTTCTCATTTGCAATTAACCAAGGTCTGACACAGTTTTTTAAATATGACTGAAGTTCTAACCAACCAAAATCATAAATTCCAAGGCTGTTTATAAGAACACATCAGAGGATATACAAAATACTAAAAGTCATTTGAGGGTCACATGCTGACAGAGTGGCATTTAAATTTAATCTCTGTTTACAGGTACAGTAAAACCTGTTTCAGCAGAACACCTTCTGGGTTGAATACTTTGTATATAGGTAAGAAAGACATTCAGATTACATTTGAGGGTTAATTTACAAAATAATATTAATGTAATTACCGTAATTATGTTATGTCTTTAAAAAAATAATCATAGACTGAGATACAGATTTTCATAAGGAAGTATTCTACATAATCATTTTGTTACTTTTCTTCAAGAACCAACAAGCAGATATCAACCAGAGAAAATAGAATTTGATCATCCAGCTTACACATGTTATAACACATTTAATATCAAATATATAAATATCCAAATAGAATCAATTATGTATACAGATAACATTTATAAAAATAAAAACTATAAGTAAGAACAAATAATTTATTTTGTATTTACTAGGACTTTTATGCAATTCGTCTTACAACCAGTTAATCATATTGTTATAATGACATGTCCTAAAAGATTGGAGATAATTACATGTACACTGTGCAAAAATGACACAACTGATAATCCATTTTGTTTCTACTTGACAATGTTTGAAAAGAATCAGTTTAATCATATAGGAGGAGTGTGATGCACAAGGATTGTGTTGGACACACATGGACGGAGGGTATTACCATATCCCCCGCTACATACTAGTATTTACAGCGACAGGGGATAAAAAAAATTTAAGAATGCGTTATGATCATTATACCTCATTAACATCTGTGTGGAGTATTTAAAAATGTAAACATCACAAATTTTTGAAATAACATTGTATTTATAGAAAAAAACAACCTATCACCGGCAATCACAACATAACGATCTGTATAGTGATGAGTTGAATAATTAGTCATTTTCACATGAATTCTCCCATGTTTGTGTCACTATTCAAAAATGATTTCAACTAATGTTGGAATGCATAAATCTTATTTCCATCTGGTATTTGTTCCAACACAATACAGCAACTACTTTAGCATTTAGTCAATCAAAAAGCATAATAATTTGGTTCATGTTAAAATGACTGAAATTTTAAATCAAGCAACCAAACCAATTTTATATGACTTAATCAACAAATGAGGTAAAAGTTCCAGCTAAACACACTTTTGAAACTGCCACAGAGTTAAAGCATCAGTATTACTATTCTCTTGCAAATTAATATTTAAACTGTTTTGAGTATGAATCTAAATAGTAAAGCCAAGCATTTGTTGTTGGCATTTGTTTTATGTTACTGACTTATATTCTCAACCTTTTAAATGCATAATAGATGAATATCACGAATAATTATTGCAATTTTTGCATTAAACACATACAGAACTTAACTTAAATTCACCTTTACAGTCTTACAAGGTGTATTCCAATTTAACTACTGTATGTCAACTACAGTAAAGCTACCGTATTGCCTAAAACTCGAATAACTCACCTTCATTTCGCAAATTTCAGATGCAACACGGGTGATTTGAAAATTATTATGCCGATACACATAAATTAAACCTTTGAAAATTCCATGCACTAAAATTTTTAACTTATTTACAATTTACATACCTTAAAGCCCCATCAATGTCATGATCTTACGTTATTTCCCATACAAGCCCCTCCATATTGTTTAAACATGGCGAACATTGACAACCGGGGCACAACAACTATGTAAACAGTTTCCTTCCGCCGAAATGATACTTCTATGGAAGTAAAAACTGTCACTTAAACTTTAAGAATAATTCCAGATAATACTTTTGACTTAAGTGAATTCAAAGCTTTCACTTTATCTGACGTTATTATAACTTTTTAATGAATTATGTACAAGCGTACTAATACATTCCTACTGCTTCTGTTGACAAGAAGAGATAGGTCATTTGACTACGATTGGACAAAAGTTCCCGAGAAACGTCCTTGCCGATTGGGGTCAATATAAGGGAGAGCACTCAGGCATGACTTGCCGCTCATCAATCAAGTATTGAATTGAATTGAATTGAACTGAACTGACTGGGATGAGATGAGATGAGATGAGATGAGATGAGATATAATATAATATAATATAATATAATATAATATAATATAATATATATAATATAATATAATATAATATAATATAATATAATATAATATAATATAATATGATAAATATATAATATAATATAATATAATATAATATGATATAATATAATATAATATAATATAATATAATATAATATAATATAATATAATATAATGGTATGGGTATGATATATGATATAATAATATAATATAATATAATAATATAAATATAATATATATAATATAATATAATATAATATAATATAATATAATATAATATAATAGTAATATAATATAATATAATAATATAATTATATAATATAATATGATATACTATAATATAATATAATATAATAATATAATATAATATAATATAATATAATGGTATGGTATGATATATGATATAATATAATATAATATAATATAATATAATATAATATAATATACTATAATATAGATTAATATATATAATATAATATAATATAATATAATATACTATAATATAATATAATATAATATAATATAATAATATAATATAATATATTATAATAAGCGTCGGTTATTGTTAGATAGAAAGAGTTTCAATAAGGTATTATAGTAGTAAAAATGTAAGCCAACTCCGATCTTAAAAAAAAGTAGACAGCAACATTTAAATCAGCCATTTTAAATGTCGCAGCTTTAAGATAATGAAATATCCTTAATCATGTATAAAACCTTTTCCAACTATAAAAGTGTTTGCGATTATTTGTCAAAAAGACTAAATGGTTTGGAAACTTTCATATCTACATAATTAAAAATAGATTTTTTTGTTTAGACTTGCATTTTTGCAGAAAAATGTAATTTCTGACATATTAAAGTGCCTTTAAAACTTGTTCTTATTTTAAAAAGTGGTAAACTTGTTCTATTGTGCCTAAGTTGGTGTGGTCACCGGGATTTCGACCACCATATGAAGAAGAGTTCGATTATAGCTATGACAACATAATCTATCTCTCTCTTTCTCTGTTAGTTTTTATTACAACGTTAAATGTTATTTGCTTTATATGGATAAACAACTGCATTATGTACGTCTGACGATTACGAATGTGTATGCATGCCCAACGTTTACAAATCATTGGTGTATGCATGCTCAAAGTTTCATCATTTATTATTTTTATGATGTTATATTCCATATGTTACACATTGGATTAAATTAAATTAGAATAGCATCTAAACAGAACGCCGAATCTTTTTACTACAGGTCTTTATTCACAACCATTACAAAGCTTTATGTGGCCAAAAGTGTTCTTAAGCATCAGTGTATGTCACAGAGCCTCTCACTGCCTAGGTTCGAATCCCAATTGGATATAAGTTTGTTCAAGTCGAAAGTCGATGGTTTTCTCTGGGTATCCAGATTTCCTTTACAACCAATTTTTCAATTTTTTAGCTATTCACGAAACAATTAAAATTAATCTGAGAATTCTTCATAACGCAAGACCACGTCTATAAAGTGTTTCTTATATACAATGTCGCAGATCTAGATACACATCGCAGAACACTGAGTCTAGTGTCGAGCTAACTTTTATGGGCCTACGACAAAGAAAAACCTTTCTCACATGCGGTCGACTAGGATCGAACCCATCGTAGTCGGTAAAATACATAAAGTTTAAAAGCTAAAGCGCTAACCATTCAGCCACCACGGCCCCTATCTCATGGAAATTGTTGTTGTAATGTTTTCAGTCGCATCAGCAATTTATCATTTTTTTCGCGACGAGAGCAGGGTTATCAATATCTACGGACTATTCTAAGAATATGTATGCGTGAAATAAGGAAGTGTGTATTAAAACATATCGTGCATAAGCGCATACTCAGGACGATTTTAGGTAAGGTGCTAGCTCGCCGTGTCAGCATGCCACAGACAAGCATGCCTCTTCTCCAGTCCATTATTCTGGCACCGGATAAACCAGTCGATACTCCGTCTCCTTAAATCCCCGGAGCGCCAGACAAGGAAGCTGTATCTGAAATTTGTCTTATGTCTCACCCGGGCGGGCTCGAACCAATTGTCTCCCGCTCTCGAAGTGGACACTGATCTACCAAAAAGGTCTTATCGTTTAAAGATAGGATTGGCTGATTTATGGTGTTTTGCGCCCCAGTCATGATTCTTTCACTTATTTCAAGACGGCAAGTTCTGGGATGATGGAGGAAACCATACTGTTCGAAAAAAACCACCGATCTTTGGCAAGCGAATTGAAAAACTTTCTCCCACTACGATTTTTCCTGATTTGTACTCGAACCTATGCGGCGAGAAGCGCTTTAAAAGCGCGCAGTTTAGACCACTCCACCATAAGGGCCCCGAATAAAAAAGGGAACAACACGTAGAAGTATAAGAGTTATCTCGCTTTGACCACTTCGTGTATCGAATCATGTGGTGTTGCCGTCTGTAATCTCTATCTTTTCTTAGTAAATTGTACTTAATAACATCATAATTATTTTTGAAGATAAAATTTTATAAAACAATATTATTTAATTAAAATACTTATCTCATTATCGTCAATATGTATTCAACAAAAGAAAAAAAATCACAAAAAGGACAAAAGGTCCGATAATTCCCGCTTCCCGAGTTCCAATAATACATGAATTTTCAGTCAAAAACGAGATGGGGCGGCACTGTTTCCGACACCATTTGGTAACGGGTTTCTGTTATAGAAATTGTTCCGACACTACACACAGCCGCCAGACCTAAAGACTGTCAGGGTCACAGGAAATTCAGACTATTCCCGCTTAGGCATATCCTATTAACATAAACTGGGTACGAAATTACCCCCACTTGCAGGTTGCGGGAGATGTAGGGTTAGATCGAACCTGCATTTTTAGTTAACTGTCAATAGCCAGCAGAGCTTTTGACATGGCCAGACAAGACTATGAAACTACCAAACCAATCTGAACCAAATTTGATGCGAAAGGTCTCATGTTGAGAGTAAATTTGAATTTGCATGGGTAAAAAGAAATTAAATACATGTATATGTTACGTGGTTTCAAAAAAATCGATCGGTCGTTTTTTTTTTTTTGCGGAATATACAAATAAAATGCTAAATTTAGCACATTCTTTGAAAATCTTCTTCTCTTAAACAAGCAGGTCATTTTAAACAAATTATGATATAGAATTTCCGTAGATGGAGCAGATTTGCACAAATTAACTTCCTAGGGTAACCAAGATAGTCACCATTTCTGTAAATAGCAAACTGTAATAAATATTAAATACAGATTTATTTATCCATTGATTGGTACAAATGCGGTATGAAGAAAGTTAATGTATAGCCTTTTAACATATGTATTTTTTTCCGCCAAAAATTGTTTTTTAAGTGGAATTTTCAATTTGGTCGCTCTATATTCAGCCCAATCATTGAAATCTTCTAAAGGCTTTATCCAACATAGCTTAGCTTATTCACTTATTTTTTTTAACCGATTGAAGCCAAAGTAGATGATTAAGCTTTCCACTGTCCAAATTTTAATGAATACAGCCAGTTGGATCTCACGGGGCTTATTGAGCTATTTTCTCCTGTAAATAAAAAGGGATGCACTTAAATCGGATATCATAAACAAGAGGCCAATGGGCCTTAACGCTCACCTAGTGATATTCCCAAAATTGTTTGCAAAGTGCAATATTAATTACAGAAACTTTCCATGTTTTCTCAAATTTAGAATACCGCAATGAAAAATATCTAGTCACATTTCATGCTATGACCTTGATCTTTGAACATATGACCTTGAATCATACATCAAAATGATACCTGTGATATTCTAATACACATGCCTAAACAAAGGTTAACAGTTATCAAGATAATTAACAATTTCAGTCTTCTAATGCAGCTATGACCTTGAAGTTTGAACCAATGACCTTAAACCATACATCAAAATGATTGTCATTTCAATATCGACAATATTCTAATATACATATAATATACAAAAAGTTAATAGTTTTCAAGCTAATTCAAAATTTTAGTATTTTCAAGCAAAAATATTATTTAAGGGGTAACAACTCCTACATGAATTTACATATTGTTTTGAAACTTGGTAGATTTTGTCATTCTTACAATTTTTGCAATGTATTGCTTTCATCTATCTTGTTTAGTTTGCAAGAAAATAGACTCAAACTGCAAAAATCACTAACTAGGTCATAACCTTGATCTCTGACCTTGACCTAATTTTGAAGGTCATTTCAGGAAAATAACAAACTTCAAACCCCATGTCAATATCTGTTGAAATAGTCAGTTTATAACCATTTGAAACTATTTTACAATATTTTCAAAGTGAACCCTATTTTTTTAGCCAAATTTCAAAATTTGTACAAACTATATACTTAAGACTCTAGAAAAGCTGAAAAAACAAATCGTTTTTGTCTACCACTTTTGGTTTCAAAGAAGTTTTTTACAGCTTTTTTTTTTTTCAAATGTAGGTCACAGTGACCTACACTCTACAGCTACAGCAACCAAAAGTAAAAATTTGCAAGCCCCCTCCCAATAACCCTTCATGTGAATTTGGACCAATATTGGCCGCGTAGTTTCTGAAAAGAAATGCTGTACCAAATCATCCCAGTCTGCACAGACAGACAGAAGTAGCATTGGTTTGCATGGTTGGTGATGTAAAATGTAACAGTTGTAACAAAGCATCCAATTTTTGCAGGAAAAACCAAGCTAAGTTACATACCATATCAGTATATATAGAGTGGAGCAGAGTAACATAATGTTACTTCCAAGTCAGGATTATTTTACTTACATGGAGAGAGCATTTAATGAAATGGAGTGAAGGAATGGTGTTTTACAACATAGTCAGAATATTTCACTTATATCAAGTTCAGGAATGCTGGAGTGGTGTTGTTATGTAGTTTTATGATCCCAATCGTTAATTTTTCACTTAAAATGAGGGAAGCGGTTATGAAATGGCAGAAGAATTGTAAACTTGACTGGATGGAGAAAACCACAGACCTCTGATAAATGAACTGACAAACATTCTGATAAAATACAGTTCAAGTAATTGTGTCAGTTTGGAAGTGTTTTATAATCAGTATGACATCAAATGTCTGTGTTAGATAGTTGTTGGTTACTCCTTCTTTCATAGTATAGTTTATCTTGATGGATTATTTTAGTTATTTTTTATGATGTGATTTCAGTAGAGTTTTTTTTTTCTTTCAACAGTTTAACCTTAACACTTTGATAAGAAACAGGATTCTGAAACCTGAATATAGGGCTTTAAAATTACATCTGGATCAATAATATATTATAAAATATGATATTTGGTATGAACTTACGTTACTGAGATCGAATAAATGCAAATAAACCATGACTTAGACTAATATATTGACATGTAAGTGCTAATCATGGATATAAACCATCGATGTTTTCTTAATTCACTGTATCATACCCATAACTTTGTCATTATTTGTTTCTTTTTCTTTTTTTGTTTCTTTTTCGGTATTGAGGCAGACCTAGGATAAAGGAAATGGGAATATCTTGAGAACCCCCCCTCCCCTCCATCTTCAGTAAACAATGACAGGCTAGTAGGACTGGGATTTGAGACTAGATGTAAAGAGGCACTATGATCTGGGGCCATAATACATTTTAGACCACAAAGTTACATATTTTTATGAACCTGAGCTAATATACTAGTAAAAAACAGTAAAAGTTACACAATGCTTTAAATTTTGTACAAAACCCAAGAAAAAAGGCGAAGTTTTTCAAAGCTCTGTTGGCATACCCATTCTGCTAGTGCAATATTTATTTTGTGTTTAATGAATGTTGAGGCAGGGTTGCATGAAATTAAGTTAAACATTAAGTTTTTCTGTTCTAGTCAATATCACAAAATTCTGTTAACACCACACCTGTGATAGTCCCAGCTATGTTTTTGCATACTCCTAGAATTTAGATACTTTCACTTATGTTGAGGCAGTCAGTTCAAAGATAGCAGAAAAAAACCTGAGAGCCCAGAGAAAACATCTTTGACAAACAAACTGAAGTTCTCTCACACTATTCTGTCCAGAGTTGGATTTGATCATACACTGTAGTTGGTAAGAGGCACTAATCTGTAACTGTTGGTGAGAGGCGCTGATCTGTAACTTTCTGTTTTAGACCACTCTGACACCTAGGCCCAAAAAAGAAAGTTAAAAATACAAATCAGGAAAACTAAGCCACATGACCATTACATAATTTCAGAGAATCCGAAAGCTGATGTCCTAAAATGTTTATCTACAAATTGTTGTCCGAGTTACTAGAAATCAATATCATAATTTTTTTTATCAACAAGCAGATAAGGGAACACATTCTGAAATATTAAATTCAATGCTGGAAGCTGTGCTTCATCTTAAGAATTTCCTGTTGCAGAGTTTTTATTTCTTGGTACTGTTGTTTCAATTTTACAAGTAGTGTGTCCCTATCCATCATGGAATGTTTATATTGAAGGTGTACATAATTACGCACTGGGTTGTTTTTTCTGTCATTTATTCGAACTTTTCGCTTTCTTAGACAATCTCTATACTTAGAACAGCTTGAACATCTTTTGCCATACACCAACAAGCTACAATTAACTGATCTAATTGTAGAAGAATATGTTAAATCTCCCTTTTGTGCCAAGAAATTCCCTTCTCTATAGGCAAAGACATCTGAAGTTTTTCCATCATTTAATGCAGTACTGATTGGAATCAGGTCCTGGAAATCTTTATCGGGATTACCACAACATACAGAATGGCTCGAGAGTTTAAGTAGAAGTCTCATTATATCCTTGACATTTACAAATTTGTTTGGTAATCCTGTCCAGAACAAATGGTCACTTGCGACTTCCTGATTGTGTATAGATAATGTCACTTTGTAATCTTTGTCTATATTCACTATCCATTTTATGCTTTGTTTTTTATCATGATTATAAAATTCTATAAGCTGAATATAAGACATGTTTGTATTGAACACAAAGGGTTTAATATCTGCAGACTTTACATCATTCCACAATCTTTCATAACAATTACCAACATTTGACACATTCTGCATGGAATTATCTCTGACTAAACCTGACACAATTCCAATTGTATTATCTGTATTTACGCTTTTATCTACATAATGTTCTACAGATTCCCTCTTTTTTTCTGATGTTGAAAAATAATTATGTTCAGAAAAAATTCTTGGCAACTTTTTTGGAGGTTTTTCACAAGAAATGACTTGCTCTTCATTAGCAATTAAACAAAGTGAATCCTCATTGTCAATCACATACAATGCTGGTTCATCAATTATATCCTCTTGTTCATCAGGTTTTCTTTTTTTCTTACAATACCAATATTTCCTCCTTGCTGACAGATGAGATTTCTTAGGAGGCATTCTGAAAAAAAAAATTACTGCATTTATACAAAATACATTAAAAAACTATCAATTGGATTTAATATGTTACAGTTTCTCAATAAAACTTACCCAGTTTGTGTTAATACTTCCAATTCCAAACAGTCCATAGTGACGAAAAATTATTCTCCTTTTCTGTTTACTGCTTTAAATTGCTTTGTTTTTGGTTTTTATTCATTTCAGTTTTTCCTATCTTTTTATTCTGTTGCACTTTTCTTTTTTATTTGGCTCAAAGACTTTTTTCAAAATATATATTTTATGCAATGTTTTTTGACAGGTATACTTTTCATCTGTCCATTTGATTTTTCTTGCTCATTGAACAGTTTTTAAGTAAATGTTTTGAAACTGTACAGGTGTGTTACTTATGACTTGAGGATGTTGTGTAAGATTCTTTTTCTAGATTGAAAAAAATAAAATGGTCACTGTTGGCTATCTTTGATTTTACACTAGATACTCCTTCTGCATTGAACTCCTTCAATTGTTTATCAAATGTTTTAAAACTTTACAGGTGTGTTATTTATGACATGTGAATGCTAAAGGTTTTTTTCAGATTGAAAAAAACAAAATGGCCAATGTTGGCCATTTTTGATTTTTATACTACATATTCCTTGTGTATTAAACTCTACAGTTTTCATGCAAAAGTTTTGAAACTATGCAGGTATCTTCCATGGCAAATTTTGCTATGCTTGGCAATGCTTTTGAATGAATTAATTTTGTTATGTTATTAATCTAATTTTTTTGTGATCATATCTTACATTATAAATATATTTTGTTTTAATCCACATGTATAGTTGATTTTAAAAGCTCAACAGGGCTTATGTTAATTGTTATATGGCTTGACTCTAAATAAAAATTATTTGTATTTGTATCCTACATCCATCTAACAACTTCTTCTTCAGATATTGGATTGGATTATTGATGTTTTATGCTGCAGTCAAGATTCTTTTGCTTACATTTAGGTGGTTGTATTAAACTCTTTAGGGTCTGCTAGAGCGGCATTTGAACATAGACTGTTAAAGGCACTATCTATCAAGTTAGCAAAACTGTATTCTTAATTTCTTACATGAAATACTTTCATTAAATATGATATCAGCAATGTCTTCGCTTAAGTGAGCGGTTTACGGAACATGGTTGAGCTAGATTTACAAATGCCTATACACATTTAAAATGTTTCTAAAAAATTCAAATCAAGTTTTTGGAAAATACTTTACATCTAGGGTCTATAACTATTAACATTAGATCTAGTAAAGTTTAGCTACCCCAGGTCTGATTTCAATGTACTTTTTGCTCATTTTAAGACAATATTATTGATTTTAAAAATGACAATAATGCAATTGGTGATTTCAGGCACAGGCACTTGTTTCTTTCTATTATTGGGGCAAATAGTTTCCTTCTATTATTGGGGCAAATAGTTTCTTTCTATCATTGGGGCAAATAGCTGGCCTATACTCTATACTATAACATATTGTATAGAGTATAGGCCAGCTATTTGCCACAATAATAGAAAGAAACAAGTGCCTGTGATTTCAGGTCTAGCATTTACTATGATTTAGGAAAAGTGTAGTGCCGACAGTAGGCCTACATTGCAAATTATTTATAACTGTAAATTGAAAAATAATCGCCGTCTTTTATTGATCGTTTGATAAATAATACAACACAGTGATTTAAGATAACATTTTCAAATTCAAATGAAAAAAATTAAATACCTGATAGACGATAAAATCTATGAAAGTGTTTACTTCTTTGGAAAATTTAATTCTTCTTCTCTCTAGAGTTTCCCCCTATGTTTGGAGCATCGATAAGGTTATTTTAAGAAGCGAGAAAATTGTTTTTGTGACCACAATGCATTTGCTGTGTCTACCCGTATTACATCACACTGTCCGACATCAAGCTTAATTAAAACATGTGGAATAGGTAAACCCAAACACGTGTAAAACCATACGAAAACAAAAACTTACAACTACCGTGTCAGTAGTTATATATACATACCCCCTCCTCCAAAGAACATGTCTCCTGAAATTTAGACGAGTCGCTAACTAACATTACATTTACATTTAAAACATTTAAAATGATTGCACTTCTAATAATTTATATGTACAAATCCTTTATACCAACTTATCCAAAACGCGAAGCTTTGTCTCAGTTAGACAGATGGTGGATTAATGCCAGATATATTCGCGGACTGAAACTTGAATACCGTGATTATTCTCGACAGGGTTTCATCTAGTCCGAGAGATCTGACGTCGAAAAGTAAAATAAGATCGACGTCAGATCTCTCGGACTAGGTTTCATCAAGTCCTTTCCGACTAAAAAACCGACTAAGCGTTAAGATGCATAGCTGTACATCAGTTTAAACTGTTTACACCTCTTATTTGTCGAAGAACTTTCGTTTAATTTTATAACTTCAAAACTTAGCGACAGTCTTCATAATCGACAAGAAAACGAAGTCTTGATAATGTCATATTATAAATTTTTAAACGTTTCATCCATGACCAGCCGGCAGCCTCAAAACGTATGAACAATATGCCACTGTGAGTAAAGAAAGAAGATATAAAGTATCGTTAAACTAACGGACTGAGAAAAATATAATGTTTTTTGTATATTTATATTACTAAAAAAAACATTTTAGGCCCAATTGTTTTGTTTCTATCATTCAATCAACTGAAATTTGTATCCAAGGCATAGCTAGTCTGCTAGTCTAATTTTTAAACTGTTAATTTCATTTTAACGTTTGATCAATTATCATTTTAAATAACGGGCAAGAGATGCAAACTTCTAGTGAAATCAGGGGAATTTACATGTTAAAACCAGCGTATTGTAACTGCAATGACAGCGATATTCGCTGGTTATGTGAATTATTTGTTTAATAATAATATTATTATTATTATTATTATTATTATGTTTTTAAGGGTATGTTTAATTTCAGGCACGGATGTTTGTTTCTTTAAGTTACATTTATAAGAAAAATTAAATATATACTCATATGTTACTAAAAATAACTGTTCTTAAAATAAAAACGATTTGATTGGAGCGTTAAATATAAATATTCCCTAGTTGCTAATATATACATATACGTTAAGTATAACTGAATTCAAACTTATCTTTAATTTGTGACTACAGGTATTATAAAATTGAGACAGGACCACGCAGCTGATTAGCTGGCGAACATTTAATATTTTTAATTCAAGTTCTATTTCTAAAAAGATAACATATTAAAATGGCGAGTCCATGTGTTGATGTTTACATAAAGCTTCCAAGTGGGAGAACATCCACACTTAACCTTCTTCCTTCCGACAAGGTATCAAGAATTCTAGATCATCTAGCGAAGGAGGAAAAGGTACCAGCAACCAGGGTGAGGCTAAAGTACCAGGGGAAGGTACTTGACAAAACAAAAACCATCGGGTACCTAGGAGTGTGTGCCGAAACTATACTGAAAGGGGAGGTAAGTCTACTTTCATTTTCACTTTTATGGAAATGATAAATGAGTTTCTCATTCTCTGGTAAATTTGATAAAAAAAAAAAACATTTAAAATTAGAGAAGTTTAAGAAAACATTATTCTTATATTGAAATGAGAATTTTAAGTGAATCGTTTTGGATATTTTGCTAAAATTTTAATTATAAAGTATATATATATATATATATATATATATATATATATATATGTTGAACATAAAAACGCAAATTTTCTCTTAAACATCATCAATTTGGAAACACAATAAGAAGAGTTGAGGATTTTAAATGTATAAAAAATTTTTCAATCGTATGTAAAAGATCAGAAATATAACAGATAACTGTATCAAAATCAAGATGATCATTTTGTGTTTTCACATTTTTCGTCTAATGAGTATAGGTTTGACGTTTTCTAATTTTAATTTAAATAAAAATCGCGACTTGGCTTTTACGTTTTTATCAAATAATGCATTAAAAACGGCATATGACACAAAAGTACTGCGATCGATACAGCGGTCAATATAACGCGTACGGATACCGTTTTGTCATTATACATGTATCTATTGCCTTTCCAAAGTCGGGATATAACAATGTTGTCAAAGTATTTGGTAACATAACATAACATAACATAACATATAACATAACATAACATAACATAACATAACATAACATAACATTTTTGTTTTCAGAATCAAGGACACGCTCTTGGACAACAAATTTTAGACAAAAATGCCAGCAAAACAAAAACAGAATTATTAGTATTTAGAACATTCATTCATGTCATATCCAGTGTTGACGTCCAACTTATGTTATGCAGCTGCGAATTCAAATAAATTTCTTATATTATATAAATTTCTTTTAGGTTATAGTTCCTAAAGACATTACTGTATATGCCAAGTTCTCTGATGGAAGATGTATGCCAGTTAATGTCCAAAATGTTGATACCCTATATATACTGAAAACATCTATAGCCGAGATTGGAGATATTTCAACCGATACACAGTCTCTCAAGGTATATTTAACACACACACACACACACACACACACACACACACACACACACACACACACGCGTGATATATGGTATACGTAGCTTTAATTAGTTGTGCACAGCCTCTTAAGGTTCATTTTGAAATTAAAATGCGTTTCATTAAAAACATTTGAAAATTCAATCAATGTATTTGCACCAAAACATTGTCAGAATGGCGACACTTTAGCCTTTGTTCTTAATATTTGTTAACGGTGTTTTTCACGTTTTGAAACCATCATTTGTAAAAATTAAAAATTATGCACATATCATAAACAAGATACAGTATATAGATTAAGAGTTAGTTATTGCCCGATTTAACGCGGAGTTGACCATATACCTAGAATGTCTGATTTCATTTCAGTTTCTAGTAATTACCAAAACCAAACTGGTTCAACACATCAGGCCCTGTGAATCTAGATCTTAGCGCACTGTCGAACACGGATTTATCAAGTGCAAACACAACCACGTGCATCACACACGTGTATAGTATGGTTTTTCTATTTGTTGTATTTTTAGTTTTCGGGTACAGAACTAAAAGGGAGACTCTAATGCTTTGTTTGAGATGGGTATTAACAATGAAAGTATTCTTGAAGTATCAGTTAAAAAAGAAGTCAAAGAAAATAGTAAGTTTATAGTACATGTACTAAGTAGTATTCAGTAATTATTTTAATAAATAGTAAAACTGCAAACTTGAATTTTTACTTCGCAAATTATCTAGGAGTACGGGTTTTAATTTGAACTTGACTCATTGACAAATAAAAATGGTTCGGAAAAATAATTAACTTAGCCATGGCAATAGAATGGGTACATTAAGTCCCACAATAGATGTAAATTACTATATGTACAATAGATGTAATTTTTCGATGAATACATTTCCGTTTTATTATTATTATTATTATTATTATTATTATTATTATTATTATTATTATTAAATTAATAAATTAATTATTATTCTAAAGGTAAAACCAATGCTCTAATTGAAGATTTTAACAAATTCCAAACGACATAAAAAGCTTTTGTGAGCTTTTCTCTACTATACATTTCTTCTGTAAAGGATTTTTAACATTTAATGTTTTATTGGTTGATTGGTTTAAACCGAACAAACTATTTACATATTTTTTCAGGTCTTAACAATATTGTAGAGGAAGAACCTGAAAACCTTAAAGAGGTAAATTATTTAATTACTAGCATCATAAATTATTTTTATATCTAGATTATTTTCTTGCAAGAGGTTATTTTCTTGCACGACGAGCTAATGATGATACTTTTTCAATAGAAGCTCAAGGTGTTCTGCGGTGGTGGGGGTCTAAACATATGTTTATCATTTAGTGGATAGGAGTAATGGTTTTTCACGACACAGCCAAGATTGATTCACATATCGAAGCGGTCTTTCTGGAATGGTTAGGAAACGGGAGTAACTGGTATGTTGGAGGAAACCGGAATACCCGGGGAAAAATTCGACCTTTTGCAAGCAAGCTGACAAATTATATCACACCAGAATCTTTACCATTGGGGTTAGAAACTCTTCGACGAAAGTATAAAAAGAAAGTTTTGCTTTATGATGAATAATGTTTAAATATTTTTATATTTACTCAGGAAATGTTATCCAGTTTTCAAACAAATGGTCGTAATGTAGAGGTGGTGTTTTCTTTCGATACGACAGGCAGTATGGCTTGTTACTTAGATCAGGTGAGTAACTGATCTTTGCAGAAAATTCTTAATAGCTTCTTTATGTTTTCATTATGATGTTTTTATTACTATATATAACACACATACCAGTTATTTATTGTTTTAATTAAAACAATGCTTTAAAAATACGTGTTTTGAGTGAAATATTTTCATAAAAACCCAAATCAGTACATGACACTCAGAGTCTGTGTCTTTTTCTGAATAAATAATGACAAGATAACCACTGTCTGTTAAATAATAATAATAATGAACATTCAAAACACAAATATCTTTGACAAATTTTTGAAATCCTTTGAAAGGTTCGCCAAAAGTTAAAAGAAACCTGTAGACGGTTACTTAGAGACATACAGTCAATAAGGATCGGACTAATAGCCCATGGGGACTACTGTGACTACGACAACTATGTAACAAAGTACATTGACCTAACATCTGATGTCGACCAGTTGGTGTCATTTGCTAAAGACGTTTCTACTACCGGAGGAGGAGATACTCCAGAGGTGAGTTACTTCGATCTGAGCCAAGTTTTTATCTGAGTTTTGTCAGTTTGATTTAATGTATCTCGTGTCTACAATGTCTTTAACTTTAACTTAGATAATTAGTTTATGTAAACTGTTTTAATTATATAATACAAATTAATTAATAAAAAAAAATATTGATGTTCATTCCAGCTTGTGCTTACTAAATTGCAACTGAACTCAAATTGATTAAAATTTATTATCTAATTTATTTGTAATTGTTGGTTGGGCTAGTGTTTGTCGGTGCTGGGAAAGTAACACAGAAAATCCATATATATAATCCATTGATAAAAAATATCGTGTGTAAACGGACATGATGGCAAAATGGTGTTCACTGGTATAGTATCACGTCTTTTATTTTATTTTATTTGTCTCAGTGATCCAATTTATTTTACAATCAATGTTTTTCGAACACAAATTTTAAAATATTTTACCGAACAATAAACCGAAAACATGTTCTTATACATTGAAATAAAATTGATATAAGGAACATCACTATTCTTTGTTCTTGTTTTAATCAAATTCTTATTTAATGATTTAGTGCTACGAATGGGTGTTAAAGAAAGCACAGCAATTAGACTGGTCAGAAGATTCCGCAAAGGCGTTGGTTGTCATTGGTGATTGTGAGCCACACCCTCCTTCTTATACAGATCAGAATATAGATTGGCACGCAGAATTAGATGTATTGAAAGGAATGGAAGTAAAGGTTAATAATAATAATAATAATAATAATAATAATAATAATAATAATAATAATAATTATAATAGACAAATCAGCACATTCGCACAACTTATTACTAATTTGCAATATCTAGTTTTATTTGAAAAGTTCATCCTATAAGTTAAGTAAATGCATTTTTCATTGTATTTAATTATGAAATAAAAAGTAATAAAAATCAGATTTGTGCAAGTGCATTAACCATATTTAACTATAAAATTTAACATTGAGCATAACAAGAAGCAAATGATGTGATTATTATCAGCATACATTGAAATGTTCACAATGTCACAAAACCTCTCTAACAAAGTCCGTAGTGATAATGCATGGCATTATCAGTTTAAACAGATGTGTTAATATATGTTTGTCTTTTTTCCTTTTTTAAAGATTAGCGCGCTGATGTTTGGTTAAATAGATCACTTGACTGAAAATTAAAAACAAATTTGAAAATTATAAACCCTTGGCAACTAGTTTTTGAAATAAAATAAGTGACAAATATTACAACATTTTAACAATACAGTAATTTCTTATAATTATTGTTTATATGTAGGTGTATGGAGTGCACTGTGGTGGTCCTTGTCTTGCATCCCAGTTTTATATGGAGTTAGCAGAACAAAGTGATGGCTGTTATCTAAATCTAAAACATTTTAATCTGATTACAGATATGTTTTTGGGAGGTTAGTAATTTCTTATATTATCCATGAGTTGAAATGAATATAATCTCGGTCAATTTTCTATGTTTTAAAAGCAATTTAATCTCGGTCGATACTTGCACTAAAATTTTACCATTTGATTTTAACGTTGTGTAATGTTTTAGAATCTTGTTGAATTGAGTTTAGGTGTTCTTCATAGTTTATTATAATCTGCTGATAAAGAAAGGCTTTCAGAAATATAAACTAAATTCTTTTGTTAACAAAAAAATCTTTGGCTTCAGAGGGATGCAGAAATATGCAATTTTCATTCAAGAGGAGTTTACTTTTATTAGGGCGGGCAGTTTAGGGATGGCATAAAATAAAATAAATAAATGAATAAAAAACCATAATGTCGGGAAAAACACCGACCGTCTACAAGCAAATTGTCACATTTTCTCCGGGCCTTGTGAGATTGGAACCCAAGCGACGGGAGGCGCTTTGATCCAAAAGAACGCTTAAAAACCACTTGCTTAACGATGACATTTCTTGCCTTAAAAGACTGGTTAAAAGAATAATACGAAAAACATAGTCTTTCTCATCCATATGAAGGAGGCTTCAGTAGACAAGCGGTCTGAAGTAATCACATTGCCTCTCTCCGCTTGATTCGAATCCCATCTGGGCAAATCCTAGTGTGAGAAAGGTTGTCAATTCGCTAGCCGAAGGTCAGTGGTTTTCTCTTGCCGGGTATTCCTATTTCCTTCACCATTTTAGGACTGACCGTATCGGGGTGATTAACAACATTACATCAGTCCACTATTCTAATCGTAAATAAAAATTTCATATATTTCCTTTATTTTTTAGTATGTTACAAAGAAGCTGATCCAGGCCAATTAGACGCTTTTACAGAAGAACTTAAACAGGAAGGTAGATTAACAGAGGACACTAAAGCTATCATAGAAAAACTGGAAGAGTCTAAAGAAGTCAAAGATAAGAAGATCAAAGAAGCACCAAAGGTGAGTTATAAGTAACAAATTTGAATAAATAAATAAATAATTATACAACACAAATGCCTGTTTAATTTTCGATGTGCCATATGTGCACATTTCGGAAAATCATTCCTCATCAGTGACACAGGGGCCGAAAAGTTTAATAGATAAAAACATAAGTCAAACAGTTGACAATTTATAAATATAAAGTTCCAAATCCAGCTAAGGAATGCTTTGCATAAGGGAACAAACCTTAATGTTAAATAAATTTTAAACTATTAAGAAATAATTTGATTTGATTTGAATTAATGGGGTTTTACGTCCCAGTCAAGAATATTTCGATAAAAAAAATTAAAAGTAAAATATAAATAGATAAAAACGGAAATAAAGAAATAATAAAACTTTAAAATTCAGTTAAAAAGAAATTGATCATAGTTTTAATAGTAACGTTAGTTGGCGTCCAGGAGCTTGAAGCTTACAGGTTAATTAAACGTAAAACATTAATTCTTTTAAACTTAATAATAGTATTAATAGAATTTTAATTGATTTTACGCCTCTGCCAAGATTACTTTGTCCCCGGCTTAACATAGTGTTTTGAAGATTTTATTCGAACACGCAAACAACAATTAGGACTACAGTGATATTGATATTTCATTGTGCTAAGAAGGGTCTTCGGTAACAGTTTCCACCTAAGTTCAATTTCCATTCAACGAGGTGAATTATATTTAAATGCATTTTATAGTACAAAAAGGGAAGACAAGTTGAAAAATGTGATAATAATGTTTCTAGTCAAATCATTTATAAAAGATGATTTAATTGAAAAGATGTTGGTAAATAAATGAAGACGTGTAGTTGTAAGTTTCGGTTTGAATTTCAGAGATACCTTTCTGAGTCATGGTGGGATTTCAGCAATGATAATGGCAAACCCCAGTACACATATTTACAGAACTCGGATAACTGGGGACCAATAAATAATAGTAAGTTTTAAACCTTGTTTTTACAGTCGTTGCAAAATGCATCTATATTAATATCGCATATAAAGTTAGAGTATATGTAGAAGAGTCATATTTATACCATTAAAATTATCATTAAATACATTTAAAAATGGTATATGACAAAATATATGACAGTAACATACTGTGAAATGCATTTATGTACATTGAAGATTTCCTACTTATTTGTCGTGGATAGAAAAAAAATTAAATAAAAAAAAGAATGTTTTGAAAGTGTAATTGTTGTCAAAGTAATTGTATTCATGAGAGTGCAAATTTTTTCAAGAAACATTTTCAAAAAACAATAAATTCTGGTTATTTTTTATGTTGCGCCTAGTCAAAATTATTGAAACATCAGCGAATACTACTGACTATATATCTGGAGAGAGTAATTTGTAATCACTGACAAAAAACAGGAGGATCGAGAAGAAATTATTCATCATTTTATTTCAAATTTCAATACTTATGCCTGCTAGTTATTTAAAGTAGGAAATGTTATAACCATACATGTTCAAATTCTGTTGTTCTCGCTATAATATTCGATTTGATTTGTTCTCGCTGATGAGTTAGGGATCTATGGTCGAGTAGCCTTAACCGCCATTTCACGAATTACAGCTTTCGGGTTCAAATCCAAGTGAGTCAACACGGTTATTTAGGGTTGGTGGTTTTCTCAGGGCATTCCAGTTTTCCCCATCATTCTAGAAGTATTTCCCAGTTTAAGCAATATAACATTCAATGTTAGGTTAGATTCTATTTTATTACTGAATCATTTAAAATGGATTTATTTTATTTAGTTACAGCTATAACTTTTGACGTTAAAAAGACAATAAAATCAACAATATCAACAGTGTCAAACGTGAGTAAGAAGAAAAGAGGTCATTCAGGGAGGGAGAAGAAAAAAGGATGTGTACTAATGTAAAAAGCAGTAAATAGATGATAATCGAGCCTTAAAGCAGTTCCATCACACTGGATATGATTGATCCACTTCAACGCCTATAATGGAACGAAAGGCTGATACCTTTAGAATTAAGACTTAAATGTATGGTTAAGTTTTAAGCCTAATTATGTTCTGCTTAAAAAGATCAAAATTGTTATTGACAATGAAAACAATTTTTGTAAGCAGACTAGAAAATATCAGCGACACTTTTTGTTGAAAAGTCATCCATAGAAATAATAAGGCTTATACCTTTAGTATTAAGACTTAAATGTATGGTTATTTTTTAAGCCTAATTATGTTCTGCTTAAACATATCCAAATCGCTATTGACTATTAAAACCATTTTTGTGAACAGACTAGAAATCATCAGCGACATTTATTTGTTGAAAACTCGTCAATATAATAAAGTCGGTTGGAAATACGTTGGTATTCTATAAACTTTAATGGTAAAATGGTACAAAAATTGACTCTTCAGCCAATTTGCAAAAGGCAAATACTTATCAAATGCTTGTTTTGTGTTGACTGGATGAGGTGGTCTCAGCGTAGTATGAAATATTTCCAACAATATGCCATACTTCCTGTCATAATTCATTATTCAGTACGAGATCATTATTATTGAAATTATTCAAGATAGTTTTAATGTTATATTATTGCATATTTACTTTCTAGCCATATACAGGAAATTTGTATTTGTTTCTTTTAAATACAACAACAACAATATTAATGTTATTATTATCATTATTATTATTATTATTATTATTATTAAATATAGATACACCAACAAAGTTTAATTTGAGGAAGTATAGCGTTTTATGCCGCAGTCAAGATTTTCTTGCGTACATCAAGGTGGTTAGTTTAAGTTCTGGGACGTGGAGGAAAATTGAATACATCCCTCCCCTAAAAAAACAAAAATAAATAACTAAAAAACTAAAAAATAAAAAACCCACCAACTTAAGGCAAGCAAATTGACAAACTCCCTCACACTACTGTAGGATCTTAAAGAGTGGCATTTAAACATAGACTGTGAAGACACTGTGATCAATATCATAACCACACTTTAGACCACCCAGCCACTGAGGCCCCTATTGTTTTCCAGAACCAATTAAGTTATGACTATAAAACATGGTAGAGTTGTTGTCAGTCCCACGCCCTTTAATTTAAAAACTCAAGTTGACATTAATCAAAATTAAAGGTCACAATGATTTTTAAGATATATATTACCTTTAAACGTCTTCTTTTCTGTTGTCATGAAGCAAACTGCTTCAGATCTTGTAACTATATATATAGTTCTAACATTGCATTATTTTATTTAAGTCTGATACATGTTTCAGCCATGTTCTCACTTAAGTGATCGGTTTAAGATACGTGGTTGTGCTTCAAATGCCTAGATTGGAAATATTTCTCCTAAACAAAAAGAAAAGGAAAAAAAAGAAAAGAAAGAAAAGAAAAAAAAAAGAAAAGGAAGAAAGAAATTTGTAAGAAAACATTTGGGACCTAACGATTATTATTTGTAAAGTGTAGGTACTGCAGGCCAGATTTCAATGTACTTTTGCTCATTTTAAGACAGTTTTATTGATTTTCAAAAAGGTAATAATGAGTATTTCAGGTCTAACATTTGGGTAAAAGAGTTGTTGGGCATACATTGCAAAATATTTTTATGACTATGATATTAAAAATTTAAGAATCTCTGTCTTTTATTGATCGTTTGATAAATAATACGACACAATGATTTAAGATAACATTTTCAAATTCCAAAGAAAAAAAAAATTAAATACCTGATTAACGATAAAATCTGTGAAAATCACTTCAATCGCTTCGATTTTCTTTGGAAGTCCCTTCCTTCTTCTTCTCTCTAGAGTTTCTCTTATGTTTGGAACAATGAAAAGCTTTTTACTTATTACAAAGACTTCTGAATTTGTTAAATGTTGTAAATTATATAAAATTCAAATTAATCTTAGTGTCACTGATGAGGAATAAATTTCCGAAATGTGCACATCTGGCACATCAAAATTTCACTGGTATTTGTTTAATATATTAACTTACACTAACGTAAGAATCTTTTTGGTTAGTTGCATTGGTTACATGCACATAAGACACATCAAAATTTAATAGGTATTTTTGTTATATATTTACGTAAAATGCATCTGTGATCAATATATAATTAAGGCTACACTACATAAACTAGTTAAGCGGTATTAAGTACAATTAAATTATAAATTACAATCCGTGATTATTATAATCATATCTTATATTTACCTCATCAGTAACGATTATATACGAATATAATAATGTTAAAAATATCAGATATATTAGAGTGATACAATTATTATAGATCATCCCAACACTGGATAATTCTTTAAGACGTGGGAAAAATTGTATTTTTTGTGAACACAATACACAACCCCACACTAAAGAAAATGCCTTCTGAAATTTGAACGAGTCACTGAACCAACATTTAAATATAACATACTTACATTAAAATTGCACTTAATATAATTTGAATGTACAAATTTACCTTTACCCCAAATTATCCAGACCGCAAACCTTTTGTCTCAGTTTAGAGATATTGTGGATTAATGCCACGTATTCACAGACTGAAAAATACCGTGTTTATTCTCGGCAGGGTTTCATAAATTTTTTTTTCTGACTCAAAACGACTAAGCGTTAAGATGCATAGCCTCTGGTTTGTCGACGAATTTTTGTTAAATTCAAAACTTAGCGACAGTTATATCAATGCAACTAAGTCTTGGTAATGTCATATTATAAAGTTTTGAATACTAGTATTTCATTTATGAGCAGCCTCAAAACGTATGAACAATTGCAGAGGTGCAGTAAAGAAAGAAGATATAAAAATTATTAATTAAACTGAGAAAAAAAATATTATGTTTTTGAATATTTATATTATGGATTACTGGAATTTGTATCCAAGACACGATCTTATTATTTTATTTGTCAGTTTCATTTTTTACGATTGAATTGACTAAATTGGGTTTTATCCCCGTCAACAATATTTTCATCTACCGGTATATCGAGACGTAATTAGCTATAGGTGAAGTGGCAGAAATTTCGACCTTTACAGTGCACTTAGGGCAATGGGAGGGTGACCGTGGACAAAGGTTTTTAAGGTTTTAACCGAAGGTGATTTAAACGAGTGAGAGATGCAATTTTCTAGTGTAATAGGTTAATCTTGTTTTGAATGACCAGCATATTGTTATTGTTGTGTCAGCGTTATTCGCTGGTTATGCGAATAATAATAATAATAATAATAATAATAATCAATATTATTATTAAGGGTATATTTCAATTTCAGGCACGGTTGTTTTTTAATCCTCTTTCTTTAATTTATAAAAAATTACATATATAAATATACTCATATGTTACTAAAAATAACTGTTCTGAAAATAAGGACAATTTGATTGGACCGTTAAATATCAATACTTCACAGTTACCGATATATACATACGTTATGTATAACTGAATTCAAACTTTCCTTTAATTTGTCAACACAAGTATAATAAAACTGAGACAGGATCACGCATTTTATTACCTGGGGAACATTTTACATTTTTTATTTAAGTTCTATTTCTAAAAAGATAACATATTAGAATGGCGAGTCCGTGCGTTGATGTTTACATAAAGCTTCCAAGTGGGAGAACATCCACACTTAACCTTCTTCCTTCAGACAAGGTTTCAAGAATTCTAGATCATCTAGCGAAGGAGGAAAAGGTACCAGCAACCAGGGTGAGGCTAAAGTATCAGGGGAAGGTACTGGACAAAACAAAAACCATCGGGTACCTAGGAGTGTGTGCCGAAACTATACTGAAAGGGGAGGTAAGTTTACTTTCATTTTCACATATACCGAAAATGTTAAATAGGAAAGCGGTGCGAGTTTCTCTTGTTTGGTAAATTTAACTAAATAAACTATTATAAATAAGAGAAGTTGAAGAATACATAATTTATATTGAACTGAATTTTCTAAGTAAATCGTGTTGGTTTATTTTAATAATAGTTTGATTAAATGTATATGTTGGAGTTTAGAACCCCCCCCCTTTTTTTTCCCTGAAGTATCATCAATAAGGAAACAAAATTAGGGAAATTGAGACGTAAAACGGATAAATTATTTTTAATCATATCTATAAGATAAAATAGACAACATAGATACCCGTATGAAAATAATGATTACTATCCTGCGTTATTCATATTTTCCGTCTGAAGAGTATCACTCACTTGGGCCTCAGTGGTCGGATTTGCCGAATTACGGATCACAGTGTCCTGTTGGAGTCACAAGTAATGTATTCAAAAGATAGATATTTTCAGAAGTTAATTTAAGTTTTTACAATCTTTTTAGAAACTCGTTAAAGCTAAAATAATGTTCATTTAATAAAAACTATGACTTGGCTTTCAGTTTTTATCAGATAGTGCATTAAAAACGGCATATGACACAAAAGTCCGCGACCAATACAACGTATGCCGTTTTGTCATTATATCTATTGCCTTTTCAAAGTCGGGATATATTAAAAAAACCTCGTCAAAATATTTGGTTACATAACATAACATAACATTACATAACACAACACAACACAACACAACACAACACAACACATAACATTAGTTTTTTTTTCAGAATTAAAGACAATCTCTTTGAAAACAAGTCTTAGACAAAAATGCCAGCAGTATACCAGAGATTATACAGATGATTATAAATTACAGAATTATAAATATTTAGAACATTCATTCATATTATATCCAATGTTGACGTCCAACTTATGTTATGCAGCTAAGATTTCAAATAAATTTCTTATATTATATAAATTTCTTTTAGGTTATAGTTCCTAAAGATATTACTGTATATGCCAAGTTTTCTAATGGAAGATGTATGCCAGTTAATGTCCAGAATGTCGATACCCTATATATACTAAAAACATATTCTATAGCCGAGATTGGAGATATTTCAACCGATACACAGTCTCTAAAGGTATACTTAACTTATCACACATACAGAGAGAGAGAGAGAGAGAGAGAGAGAGAGAGAGAGAGAGAGAGAGAGAGAGAGAGAGAGAGAAATCGAGAGCTCATATATGTACATCACATACGTGTGTATTAAAAATGAAAGTATTCTTGAAGCATTAGTTAAAAAAGAAATAAAAGAAAAAAGTAAGTTTATAGTACATGTACTAAGTAGTATTCAGTAATTATTTCAATATGAAACTGCGAACTTTACTTCGTATGTTATCTAGGGGTACCGGTTTTGGAATTTGACTCATTGTCATTTTTTAATCGGTGAAAAAAATTTTAAGTAAGCCATGGCAATAGAGTGTGTAAATATAGTCCTTCTTTATGTACAATAGATGTAAATTTGCAATAAATAAATTTCCTTTATAGTTTCACTTTAAATTAATTAATTTATCAATTACATAATTATTTTTTAAAGGAAAAATCAATGCGCTAAATGAAATTCCTAAACAAATCCCAGACGATATAAACACGCTCATATTTGACCCTTTCTGTACTCTACATTCTTTGGTAATAGATTACTAACAAAATGTCATGTTTGCTTAAACCGAACAAAGTATTTATATATTTTTAGGTCCTTCCAATAATGTAGAGGAAGAACCTGAAAAAATTAAAGAGGTGATTATTTAATTACTAGCATCAGATGTTTAGGTTATTTTTCTCGACGAGCTAATAATGATCCTTTTTCAGTTGTCGCAGGAGTGTTGTCATTGAATGGAGTAATGGTGTCTCACGCCCCATCCAAGGTCTTTCACATATATTGAAGCGGTCTTTCTGGAATTTTTTAGGGAAACGGGGTGACTGGTAAGTTGGAGGAAATGGGAAAACATTCGACCTTCTGCAAGCAAGCTGACAAATTATATCACACCAGGATCTGTACTACTGGAGTTCGAAACTCATCGACGAAAGGATTGTAATTTATAAATCTTTTCTTTAGACCACTCTGTCAAATAAGCCGTCCCCCCCCCCTTCGCAGAATAATAGATATTCGATGAGTTTTGCTTGTTTTGTTTAAAATATTAGATACCATTCTGTAATCTTATGCTCAAAGTCATATAAAATGTTTTTTCTTGTTCCTTTTTTGTCTCGTTTGTTTTGTTGTAATCCTTGATGCAATTAATGATGTAATTTATAAATCTTTTCTTTAGACCACTCTGTCAAATAAGCCGTCCCCCCCCCCTTCGCAGAATAATAGATATTCGATGAGTTTTGCTTGTTTTGTTTAAAATATTAGATACCATTCTGTAATCTTATGCTCAAAGTCATATAAAATGTTTTTTCTTGTTCCTTTTTTGTCTCGTTTGTTTTGTTGTAATCCTTGATGCACATGTTGATGCTTAATGCAAATTTTATACATTGATTCGCAACCCTCTGCAATATTTTATTGTAAAATTTAAGCAACACTAACAAAAGTATAAAAATATATTTTTGAATCATGATGAATAACGTTTAAACATTTTATATTTATTCAGGAAATGTTATCCAGTTTTCAACTAATGGTCGTAATGTAAAGGTGGTGTTTTCTTTCGATACAGACAGTATGGCTTGTTACTTAGATCAGGTAAGCAACCAATCTTTGCAGATGGTTTTTTATACTTCTTCACGTTTTCATTATGGTGTTTTTATCAAATACTGTAAAATATTGCTTTGAAAATACTTGTTGTGAGTGAATTATTTGCATGGTACTGAGTGTCTTTTTCTTTCGTGAATAAATTATTAAAAGAATTATTACAATATTTCAATTCAAATTCAAAAATTTATATTATGACATTTCTTTTAAAATCTAAAGTATATAAACTTTGCCAACTTGAGTGAAAAAACATCAGAACTAAATGATGTTTTAAATTGATGTATTATTTTTTTGCATTCTTCTTGTACTTGTTCTATATTTATTTTATTTGCTACCCATAGGACATTTATTTATTGATGTAAAGGACAAATTATATGTTAAGTGATTTAAATTTAAAGGCATTATTTCTTGACAAATAAAAAAGAGACATATTCTCAAGATAACCACTGTCTACTATAAAAAAACACCTAATGAACATCCAAAACAGAAAAGCAGGGCTCGCGCTGTCGATCGCCAGTGGCGCCAATTGCGAAAAATATTTGAATCTGGCGAAACGAAATTAAAATTGGCGAAAGTGTCTGGCGAATTCAAAATAAAATTGGCGAAAATAAAATGTATTAACTTTTCTGTGTCAAACTTGTGTATTTCACGGCTGAATGCACCTCATTTCTGTATAGTAAGCCTATAGTAGCTGTTTGTTTACATCGTCGATCACGTGATCACTGAACCGCGTCCTTTATCTATCGGAAGTTGACAAATGAATAAACACACTAATTGGATTAAAGGAATTACCTCCATAATTAATTGTGGCTATTGAATATGCTAAAACTTGCCAGGTTGGTGTTTACGAAAGTTTCGGAAGCTCCCTAATAAATCTGCATTTAAACGCCGACAAATTAGCTCTTCCAGAGCTCTTTCTTATGACCAGTCAATGAATTATTTTGTTTACTTGATTCACGGGAACATGAAGCGCATTTTATTATAAATATTTTTTCAATTCAAAACCCAAAACAAAAAAGTCTGATGAAGAACCCATCTCTTCGTATGTTGAAACACATAATCCTGTGAAAATTATACAAAACCGTCCGACTCCTAATCTGATGTGAAACACATCTGTTTGAATCATGATCGTTTTTTAAGTCTTGGATGTCATTTGACAACGAAACTGGTTTTATGACATGTAAATTTAGCATTTAGACGGGCAAGATAAAAACTTTTACCTGTGGATCATGCACTAACTATCGTACTTCAACACTTAAACTTCAGATCATAAAAAATTGTTTGCTGACACTGACTTGCAAACTACTTTTGAACAGAAAGTTCACACTGTACAAGGCAAAAAAAAAATCTATAATTTGTGCTATGCGATCTGTTTATTGGTTATCAAAGGAAAAAAAGTGCATACATAAATATGTTATTCTTTACTAGAATTGCAAACACTCCAGGTTGTACAGATCTAGGAAATTTGCAATGGTTGAAATGCTACCTATATGCCTGATTTGACCCCTATTTAGAAATCATGTCCCACTTCCTTCAGTTCTAGATTGAACACTTCTAGCAGCATAGATTACATCCCACACAAACATGTTTTACTGACTGCGCCAACCAATTATGTATAACGGCCAGTAAGATTAACTTTCTCATACTGGCGAAAAGGATTTTCAGACTGGCGACATGTACATTGTTGCAGAAGATGGGTCGGCGAAACCAAAAAAGATTCCAGGGCTAGCCCTGGAAAAGTATTTGACCAATTTTGAAATGCTTTCAAAGGTTCGTCAAAAGTTAAAAGAAACCTGTAGGCGGTTACTTAGAGACATTCAATCAATAAGGATCGGGCTTATAGCCCATGGTGACTACTGTGACTACACCAACTATGTAATAAGGTACATTGACCTAACATCTGATGTCGACCAGTTAGTGTCATTTGCTAAAGGCGTATCTGCTATCGCAGGTGGGGATCCACCAGAGGTGAGTTACTTCGATCGGAATCAGGTATACTGTGTCTAGAATTTCTTTAATTTCTTAAATTAGATAATTAGTTTATGTTTTGAATAAGTAAAAAAAGTATTGATGTTGATTTCAGCTTGTGATTAAAAATGCAACACAACTTAAATTGATTAAACAAATCATGTTATTTATTTTTAATTGTTGTTTGGACTAGTATTTATCGATGCTGGGAAAATGATACAAAAAATATATAGAATTTACTGGTAAAAAATATCGTGTGTAGACGGACATGACAGCAAAATGGTGATCACTGGTATAGTTTTATGTCTTTTATTTTATTTATTTGTTTTATTTTTTTTCTTTGCATCAATGATCCAATTTATTTTACAACCGATGTGTTTCAAAACACAAATTTTAAAGTATTTCACCGAACAATTAACCAAAAATTAAACATGTTCTGATACTTTAAAATAAAATTGATATAAGAAACATTGCTATTCTTTGTTCTTGTTTTCAATCAAATTCATATTTAACGATTTAGTGCTATGAATGGGTGTTAAAGAAAGCACAGCAATTAGACTGGTCAGAAGATTCTGCAAAGGCTTTGGTTGTCATTGGTGATTTTTACCCACACCCTCCTTCATATACAGATCAGAAAATAGATTGGCACGCAGATTTAGATGTATTGAAAGGAATAGGAGTAAAGGTGAATAATAATAATAATAATAATAATAATAATAATAATAATAATAATGATAATGAACACATTCGTACAACTGATTACTAATTACAATGTATTAAACAGCTAACAATATCTATTTTTATTTTTAATTTATTCTTTAAAATTCAGTAAATGCATTTCTTGTTGTATATAATTATGGAATAAAAAGCAAAAAAAAGCAATAAAAAAATCAGACTCGTGCAAGTGCATCAACAACATATAAGTATACAATTAAGCATTTAGCTTAACAAGAAGCATAATAATAGGATTAAAATAAACATACATTGAAATGCTCACAAACTAACAGTAACGCGTATGAAGTTCGTAGTGATGAAGCATGGTGTTATCAGTTAAAATAGATGTTTTATTAGATGTTTGGTTTTTCTTTCCTTTTTAAAGATTAGTGCGCTAATGTTTGGTTAAATAGATCACGTGACTGAAACAAATTTTAAAATTATATACCCTTGGCAAATAGTTTTAAAAATTAAATAAGTGACAAATATTACAACATTTTAACAATACAGTAATTTCTTATAATATATTTATTGTTTATATGTAGGCGTATGGAGTGCACTGTGGTGGTCCTTGTCTTGCATCCCAGTTTTATATGGAGTTAGCAGAACAAAGTGATGGCTGTTATCTAAATCTAAAACATTTTAATCTGATAACAGATATGTTTTTGGGAGGTAAGTTATTTCTTACATCAATTATCCATGGATTGAAATAAATATAATCTCGGTCAATTTTCTATGTATTTAAAAGTGATATAACGTCGGTCGATACTGATACTATAGTTATCATTTAATTTTTAGTTATGCGTTAAATTTTAAGAATTTTTATGACTGTTTTAAAATTAGGACATACAGTTTTAATGTAATTGTTTGTAAAATCATGTTTACGTGTTGTGTGCGGTTTATTGTGTTAAAGAAAGGCAAAATTAACTAAATTTTTTCGCTACCAAAAACCTTTGGCTTCAGAGAGGTGCAGAAAAGCTTTACTTCCCATTCGTTAGGAGTTTACTCATATTGTATTGAGGCGGATAGTTCAAGGAAGGCAAACAAATTGAAGGGCCGAGAAAAACACCGACCGTCTACAAGCAAATTGACAATCTATATGGCCTAGAGAAATTGGAACATGAGCGACAGGTGGCGCTGTGATAAAAACCCTTTAAATGGATACGTCAAGCTAAAAGAATAGTTAAAAACATAGTCCTTCCCATCCTTATGAGATGAGCGAGGCCTAGTTGGCCAAATGGTCTCCTCTCTCTGCCTTGGTTCAAATCCCACTGGAAAAATCCAAGGGTGTCAGTTTGTCAGTTAGCTCGCCGAAGGTTGGTGGTCTTCTACACCCGGGTATCCGAATTTCCTTCAACATCTTAGAACTGACCGTCTCGATTTAAGTGAAAGAATCTTTTAAGATAAACAACATTTTTCCACTCCATTCTACGTAAACCAAATTTTCACATATTTCCATTATCATAGTATGTTACAAAGAAGCTGATCCAAGACAATTAGACGCTTTTACAGAAGAACTTCAACAAGAAGGTAAATTAAAAGAGGACACTAAAGCTATCATAGAAAAAGTGAACGAATCTAAAGAAGTCAAAGATAAGAAAATCAAAGAAGCACCAAAGGTGAGTTATAAGTAGCGAATTTAAACAAATAAATAGTAATAAATAAATAAATAAATGAATTGATTTGATTTAAATTTTACGTCCAAGTCAAGAATATTTCAATAGAAAAATGAAAAGTAAAATATAAAAAAAATAAATAAAAACGAAAATAAAGAAATAATAAAAGTTTAAAATAAAATTTAAAAAATTAATCATGGGTTGAATAACAAGATTACTTGCCCCGAAATGCTTGAAGCTATTGATGTTTCAAAGTTGATTAAACGTTAAACGTTATTTCTTTTAAACTTAATACTAGTATTAATTGAATTTTAATTGATTGTACGTCTTTGTCAAGATTACTTTGGGCGAAATGTGCACATCTGGCACATCAAAATTTAACTGGTTTTTATTTTATATATTTACTACCTCTGAGCGGGTACCGCTGCTGGTGGATTTAAACCCCCCGAGGGTACCCGTAACTCAGTAGGCAGTACTTTGTGCTGCCAGAAATTGTACCATTTAACAAAATTTTCAGCCATCTAAAATTTGAAATTTATTTAAAATCAAGATTTGTTCCCTCATGCAAAACATTCATTAGCTGGATTTGGATTTATATAACTTTGGACCTTTTGATTCATTATTTTCAACTGCTTGGCCCCTGTGTCACTGATGAGGAATGAATTTCCAAAATGTGCACATCTAGCACATCAAAATTTAACTGGTATTTATGTAATATATTTTATCCCCGGCTTAACATAGAGTTTTGGAAATTTTATTGGAACACGCAAACAACAATTAGGACTACAGTTATTTTGATTTTTCATTGTGCTAAGAGGGGTCCTCGGTGACAGTTTCCACCTAAGTTCAATTTCCATTCAACGAGATGAATTTAATTTAAATGCATTTTTAGTACAAAATAGGTAGACAAGTTAAAAAAAAGTTATTTCTCTATTGGAATAATTTATAAAAGATAATTTAGTATAAAAGAATATTAAGATGGTGGTAAAGATATGAAGACATGTAGATGTAAATTTTGGTTTATATTTCAGAGATACCTTTCCGAGTCATGGTGGGATTTCAACAATGATAATGGCAAACCTCGGTACAAATATATACAAAGCTCGGATACCTGGGAACCAATAAACAATAGTAAGTTTTAAACCTTATTTTTACAGTCGGAACAAAATGCATTAATTTTAATATCGCAATTAAGGTAAGGGGATGTGTAGTAGTGTCGGAATTAAAAAAAAATTATTATTAAATACATTTAAAAAATGGCATATTACACTTAATTGTCATATGCTATTTAAGTTTTGAAAGTATTTAATGACAGTAGGATACTGTGGAATGCATGTTTGCAAAAATCCCTTAAAGAAAAAGGAATATGTCGCGCCTAGTCATGGGTGAAAATTGCTAAAATTACCAAAGACTGGACAGAGTAATACGCTATCACTGTGTCAAAACACCAGACGAATTGAGAGGAAATTGTTCATTATTATATTCAGAAAGTTATATTTCAATACTTTTGCCTGATGATTATTCGAAGTAGGGAATGCTATAAGTAGTCCTAAGAGCTGAGTCACGAATGACAGCTATTGAGTGAGTTCAAATCCTTGTAAGTCAACGCGGTTACCGAAGGTCGGTGGTTTTTTCAGGGCATTTCAGTTTTTTCACCGTTTTCTCCACCGTTCTATAAGTATTTATTGTGGCCATTTTAACTGTTCAAATCCTCGCCAAAATATTCAGAGTTATAATGTAAAAAAATCTCAACGAAGAAATAAAAGCCATGAAAATATAATGAACACGATGTAGGCGTGGCATTCAAGCTAAGGACCTTATACACATAAGGATTGTTTAAGGTGTTTTTGCAACATTGTCTACTGCTTATCAATAAAGTCCAAGTTTAAGCTTGAATGTTACATTGAAATCTATTTCATTAATCAATCACTTAGAATGGATTTGTTTAATTTAGTTACAGCTATGGATATTGACGTTAAAAAGACAATAAAATCAAAAATACCATCAGTGTTATGCGTGAGTAAGAAGAAAAGAGGTCATTCAGGGATGGAGAGAAAGAAGGAATGTGTATTAATGTAAATAGCAGAATAATTAGATGATAATCGGGCGTTAAAGCTGTTCCATCACAAAGGATATGATTGATCTACTTCAACGCGTATAATGGATCGAAACATCAAGCTTATGCCTTTAGTATTAAGACTTAAATGTACGGTTAATTTTTATGCCAAATAATGTTCTGCGTTAAAAGATCAAAATCGTTATTGACAATTAAAACAATTTTTGTAAGCTGACTAGAAGAAATCAGCGACATTTGTTTGTTGAAAAGTCATCCATAGAAATAATTTTGTTGGAAATTCGTTGGCTTTGAATAATCTTCACTGGTAAAAATGACCCAAAAATTGACTCTTAGGCCAATTTGCATAAGGCATCCACAAATCAGATGAATGCTTTATTTTGATTGAATAAGGTGGTCTCGGCGTAGTACGAAATATTTACCACAATATGCCATAGTTTCAATGTTATATTTTTGGGTATTTACTTTCAATGTTATATATTTTCGTATTAACTATAAACAACAGCAACAACAACAACAATAATAATAATATATTATATGTGCATTTGTATTTATTATTATTATTGTTATTATTATTATTTTTTACCATACATACCACAACAAAGTTTGTTTTAGTGAACTATAGTGTTTTTTGACGTTTAACAGTTACGATTACAAGTTTCTGTGAGTCATGCTAATGAATTGTTATAAATGTAGCTTTTTGTATGATGTATTTATTATGATTTATGATTAGTTTTATTGTAATGATTAATTGTTTTAGTTCTACATGTATTGACTAAGTAAATAGTTAAAAGTTTTGAATAATGTTTTCGGATACTTGATAAAGGAACCAAACAACTCATCTTATCTGGCTTGATTAGGTGGTTGGATTAATGTTGTTTTGGTAAGACTTCCTTTTAACCCCCATCCATTAAATTTTGTGTATATTAAAAAAAATCAAAAATGTTCAAAATTGCTTTGTTTTAACATTTTAGGGCTATTTCTCGAATTTAGAATTAAAGTTGAGGGAACAAAAGGGAGTATGTCCGTTGTTTTACGTTACATCAGCAATTTTAACCTATTCGTGAAGATTGTTAGTGAGGAATGATTTTCCGAAATGTGCACATATGGCACATCAAAATTTAGCAAGTATTTGTTATATATTTAGTTGAATGAATATTGTTTTATATCATATCAGCAATTTATTCAGTTATTCGTGAGAATTGGTTGGTTGCTCGAACGTAAATTAACATCACATCAGCAATTTTTCATTGATTTGTCTTGATTAATTGGTTGATTGAGTATTATTTTCCATTACATCAAAAATTTGTCACCTATTTGTGACCATTGGTTGGTTCATCACATCAGCAATTTTGACATATTAGTGGGGATTGGTTGGTTGGTTGATTAAATGTTGTTTTCCATCACATCAGCAATTCTTCACTTATTTTTGACGAGTGGTTGGTTGATTAAATGTTGTTTTCCATCAAAATAGCAATTTGTTTTTACTTATTCGTGAAGATTGGTTTAATTGATTGAATGTTGTATTTCATCACATCAGTAATTTATTCAGCTATTCGTGGTTGGTTGCTTGGACATTGTTTTACATCACATCAGCAATTTTTTACCAATTTGTGACGATATTTTGGTTGATTAAATGATTTTATGTCGCAGTTTTGTAAGCTAATCGTGACAACCTTTTATAAATTTTAAGTATTTATCTAACCACAGTTTATTTGGCGCATGAGTGTGTAAGAATGTCTGATCTGCAATGTATTGGTGCCATCTTTAGAATGCTTATAAACTCGCCAACCATGTGATAGATAAAAAATGTGGACCTCTCTTTCAATTGTACTCGTGCAGAGCCAACTAGTGAACACTTGTGATAAGGAAAGACTTAATTTAGTAATTAATGCAGAACGACATCGTTCTAAGGCGAGCATCGATAATGAAACTTTGCATACGTTTAACTCAAATAGCAATAAAATGTTATCATGAACATTCAGATAAATCTTGTAAAACGAGTATAGGTAAGTATAAATCAAATATAAAAATATGAAGTACACATAGTTGTTTGTTATAATGAATGATGGATTTTACTTAATTTTCGCCGTTTAGCATACCTCTGACAATGAAAATCATCTTAACAGTTTCAAGTCTTTTATTTGACTTATATATATTAATAACAATGAGATCAATATATTATTTATAATTGTTTTTCTAAGTTTTGTTCTGTTGAAAAACAGGTACAGATACGTGTACTTGTATCAATGTTTGTCATTATAAAAGACGGCTCAAAAGTTACTTTTGTAGACTGAAATCACAGTCAAATGCGGCAGATAAAACTCTTTTTAATAAGGTTCTAACAGAGGCATACACACACGCAAGCATTCACACATACACGCGTGTTTAAGAACTTGAGACTTCATGTTCCTCAGGCTTCAGACGACATTTTCCCTCCCTGTCTTTTAATTTACAAGATTACTCGGCTAAAACTTTAGGAAAGACTACTAACCAAGCCAAGGTGGCATTGGTCCCTGAAAGTTATTAAACATTGGCGGTTGGAATGGCGAACCGGGAAACATATTAAATTGTGGCAACATATTGGTTTGTTGTCCATTAGCACCTTGCATTTGATTTTGTGTCGTCTGCTGGAATGGGAATTCTAATGAATTAAAATTTGGTTGTTGAAACGGTTGAAAAGGTTGTTGTAAACCAAAAGGACTGGCACCTGGTAGTAACATTTGGTTTTGGTTCGTTTGTTGTGATAATTGTGCAAGTTCGGCTGCTGATAAAGTAGTTGGATCCAAGAAAAACGGTGATAACTCAGCAGGAAGCTGATGCTGAGTGTTTTCACTTCCTGAGGCACTTCCGCTGTTTTGTGCGTTAACACCAGTTGTTGTTTGTGTCTGAACCGTGGGAACAACAGGGTTTTGTTGTATTAAGACAGAGTTTTGTGACGACAAAGATAAATCTACATTGTTTTGTTGTAACGTCGGTGGATTTGTTGAAATATGTATTGTTGTTTCCGTTCTAGGTACCCTCGACCTTATATTGGATTGCCTTGACAACTCATTACGCATGCGCACAGCTTGAATAGTTTGTTGCGCTACATTAACCGGAACAAGGCTTCTATTTATATTGACTATCCTTCTTTGTACAATAGGTTGACGAATTCTTGTGCGGGTTACTGTTATCCTGTTGTTGTTATTATTATTATTATTCAAGACATTGTTTATGATATTTGTATTTCTGACGATATGTTGAGAGCGTTGTCGATTTAGCGCGTTTCTAGAAGATTCAACCACCTGACTAGCTTCGAAAATGTTCTGAATATCTGAAACTCTACGAAATGGAGTGACTGACCGCTGGGCCGGCCGTAGTTGATTATTACTGATGGCTGGTCTAACGATCGGTTGATGAGTCTGTGTGACCGATACACTTTGAGTTCGTCTATTTGCTGAAGGAGCACTGGTTGCAATCGGTGAAACTATTGAAGAAGCAGACGGTCTTTGTCGTACAGAATTTGAATTTGCAGATGTTGCTGCATTTGATTGACTGTTTTCTGCCGATGGTCCAAAAGGAAGAGCTATTAGTGGAGAATTTACTGTTCGACCACTAGGATCCTCTCTAGCATTCTCAAGGACATGAGCTGGAACTAGTAATGGACCGATGAAAAATGTCACTGGTGCATCTCCTGAAGAATTCAATCTAGCGTTTTTCATAAAATTAGCAATTTGTGCCAATGGATTAAAACCAGGAGACACAATAGGTAACTGATTGTTATTACTACCTACACCGTTTGATGTTGCACTGTTTGTAGATTTTTTGTTTTTAGAATTCTGAATGAAAAAATTTATAAACTTTTTCCTTATCGAATCTTCAGATATCTGACTAACAAGTTGATTTGCTACACCAAGTCCTTCTTTTACCGTTTCTAAAGAACTAATATCCTGTGTTTGCGTTGCCGTTGTCTTGGTGATGGAATTTACACCCTGTGCTTTTGGTTCTGAGGCAACACCTGTTTTAGCTGGCGTGTTTAAATTAAACACAACTCCTTTTGGATTTACTATTCTATTTGATAATAATTGTTGACTTCCGATAGCTGTTGGGAAATTCGGAATGTTTGGTAATACAACAGTGTTTTGTTTCAGAACATTCTGAATATTTGGTTGTACGACAGTGTTCTGTTTCAGAACGTTTTGTATGTTTGGTTTCACAACAGTTTTCTGTTTAAGAACGTTTTGTATGTTAGATGGTGTCTTTAAGTTAGCCGTTGGAAAATTTGGAAAACGAGATTTTTCTATGGCATTTTGGTTTGTAACTTCTGATTTAGTTGGTTTGGACACATGTACTGGAAAGTTCGGAATATTTGGTCTCCCCCCGACTGCTTGTGTCCTTGGAGTCGGGATGACCTGTCTATTTGATGTTTGTATTCCATTTGAAAATCTGCTCGTGATTGAAGACACTTGGTCATGCAAACCAAAACTTAAATTTGTATCATTGATAGCATTTCTAAATCCAAAGGAAGGTCTAAAAGGGTTATCCAGCTGACCTATTAAAAAACATTAATGAGACACATAAAAAGGTATAACTGCAAATAAATAATGTTTGCTAACATGTATTCAAGAATGTTTTGCTCGGGTATGTGAAAAGTTATGGAAAGAAAGAATATCATCTAGTGATTTTTTTTATCTAATAAGTTAATACAATTACTTAAAAGGTGTATTTTAATTTTTGGAGATTTAAAATCGACAGTTTTATGATGAATAGTCCCAAATTTAAGACTATTTGTTTCATCAGTATGTGTTACTCAGCTGTTAATTTCTTAATGACCTCAGTTTAAATCTCAAATCGTAAAATTTTAATCAAATCCTCATAAAAATCCTTGATGAGCTGTATCCTGTGAGCTTTATCCCTGTAATTATGAAAAAACTATATCATGTCAACAACTTTTTGTTAAGCACCGTGTTTAGCTCGACACTTAAGCAACGTTTGTGCCAAGTGGCTGATGCAATTTAAAATGACGTCACATTGGATTTAATATGGAAATTTTGACAATGTTTTACTGATTTTTAAAAAGTCCTTCTTTATTTTGAATAGGTATTGTCTATGACAGAACTGAATCTAGTGTTGTAATTTGAGTATTAATTTTATTGTAAGTAAATAATTTTTCCTTTACATAAAAGATAGGACTTTGTTCTAACTTAAACCACTTACATTTGAAAACAGCACGTCAAACTACTACATGTACTCTCTCAGGGGTATTATTCCAAACTTTTAAAAACGGCAAATAAACTTGACAAAACTTTTTTTTAAAACTTTTTTAAAAAAAATTATTTGTTTAAAAATTAAGTTTTAATTAACTATCACATCAAAAGAGTACAAACTTTTTAATTTCATTTAATTTTTTTTTAAAAAAAATACAAAAGCTTTTAAAAACTTAAATTTTTTGTAAATTGAGAAAGTAGCAGACATGAGAAAAATTGAAGTCTTTTATATATATATATATATATATATATATATATATATACACGCAAAAATAAAATGTTGTTGGGATCTGAAAATAGAATGCAAGATTCTCGGGTATTAAAGGTTGTCATTTGTGACGTCACGTTTGCCAAATTTCTGCTACTCTGCTAGTAGGACGAAGTCTAACAAAAACTGCCACTGTCCTTTTTAGGGGATGAATGTTGCAGTTTCTACACTAAATCGCAGACGCAGGAACAAGAACAAAAAAATCTCGGTTTCGATTCCTGGGCATATCTTTGTTTCAATTTTCTACATACACGTTTTAAATTTAATGCAATATTAATTACCTTGTATAAGTCTTGTAAACTTCAATAGTGTAATCACTGTTAAAAAAACCTTCATTTTTCTGTAATAGAAAAGTCCGTGTCTTAACATACAAGTTTAATCTATATAGACTGCATTAACGGTGGATAGGAGCAATTATGTTTAATTTGTCATGTGAGATTTATGGACAATTTAAAGTTTTTAAAAATTTGCACATGACAACATGATGAAACTTTTAATTCTTTATCTCATAAACAGTTTGCCAATAACAAAAGGCATATTCAAGATTTTCTTTTACTCAGATCGAACCGGTAGTTTCTGGGATGGTTGATATGACAACGGAAAAGGCGTTTTGTAGAAGAATCTTCTTAAAAGCTGTATCCTGTCGTGTCCTGTCTGGAATTTTTCTCCAGAACCGATGTGAGGATGTGTGGTTGAAGCTGCGGTTGTGTTATTGTTGATTATAGTTATGTTTGTTGATGATGATGGAGAAAAAGGTTGAAATTAATAATATGAAATATTTTAACCAAATGTAAGTCAAAAAATTTGAATTAAACAAAATACATTCAATTTGTCGTTACGATTTAAAACAAAAAACATTCAATTTGTCGTTACGATTTAAAACAAAATACATTCAATTTGTCGTTAGATTTTAAACAAAATACATTCAATTTGTCGTTACGATTTAAAACAAAATACATTCAATCTGTCGTTACGATTTAAAACGAAATACATTCAATCTGTCGTTACGATTTAAAACGAAATACATTCAATCTGTCGTTACGATTTAAAACGAAATACATTCAATTTGTCGTTTCGATTTTAAACAAAATACATTCAATTTGTCGATAACTTTTTAAACAAATTTGAAAAAAATGCCTACTGAAAAATGTACCAAATTATCAAGATGTCTCTCATGATACGGCAGCCCGCGACACGTGTCGCATACAAATACCAACGAGTCGTCAAGGTGTCCTTTACGATATGGAAGCTCGCGACACGTGTCGCAGACAAATACCAAAGAGTAATCAAGGTGTCTTTTATGGTACGGAAACCCGCGTTAAGCCCGCAATACGTGTCGCATACAAATACCAACATGTCGTAGTTTCAGATTTGTTATGTATTAAGTAATCAATACAAAGTGACAATTGTAATTTCCGACAAACATATTATGAAATAAAATAAAATAAAAACACAAATCATTACTATCAATTGAAAGTGAATTGCATACAAATTTTCAGATTTTATACACAAATATAGCATTGTTCTTTAGCAAATAAAAAAAAACTCTTACCTATACAAAAAACCAAACTGATTGACAGAAACATATAGTAAATGGCAAAATATTTCTATAAACATTTAAATATTTAAAGTTCACTTTGACATAAAAATATAAAAAGACATATATCTATATTAAATTGTCAATATGTATATATATATATTGCTCAATGAATATTGCGTGTTTTTTATCATAAAATAGAGCGTAGATTGAAAAATGTTGAATAATAATGACGTGGTAAATAAAAAAAGCTGTAACGTAGGTTATGATATGTTTAGAATAAAAATGTATTGTGGGCAAAACTTAAAATTTACGTGACTTGAATTATACAATAGAGTATTCTTTATTGTATGAAGACGATATGCTATTAAGTAAAATTAAAATTTACTTAAGAACACCAAACCTAATGACCAGTCACGTCAAACAAGAAAAACTGAAAGACAGAGCATGCCTTCGATGTTGAAATAAATATGAGTTGGAATTCATTTACGGTAGCCAAGGTGTTGTTTGAGTATTTGGAGTTTGGGATTCATTGACCGTGGTAGGGGTGTTGTTTAGGTATTTTGGAATTTGGGATTCATTGACCGTGGCCAAGATGTTGTTTATGTATTTTGGAGTTTGGGATTCATTGACCGTGGTAGGGGTGTTGTTTAGGTATTTTGGAATTTGGGATTCATTGACCGTGGCCAAGATGTTGTTTAATTTATTTTGGAGTTTGGGATTCACTGACCGTGGTAGGGGTGTTGTTTAGGTATTTTGGAATTTGGGATTCATTGACCGTGGCCAAGGTGTTGTTTGGGTATTTGGAGTTTGGGATTCATTGACCGTGGTAAGGATGTTGTTTAGGTATTTTGGAATTTGGGATTCATTGACCGTGGCCAAGATGTTGTTTATGTATTTTGGAGTTTGGGATTCATTGACCGTGGTAGGGGTGTTGTTTAGGTATTTTGGAATTTGGGATTCATTGACCGTGGCCAAGATGTTGTTTAATTTATTTTGGAGTTTGGGATTCACTGACCGTGATAGGGGTGTTGTTTAGGTATTTTGGAATTTGGGATTCATTGACCGTGGCTAAGATGTTTTAATGTATTTTGGAGTTTGGGATTCACTGACCGTGGTAGGGATGTTATTTAGGTATTTTAGAGTTTGGGATTCACTGACCGTGGCCAAGGTTTTGTTTAGGTATTTTGGGGTTTGGGATTCGCTGACCGTTTGCCAAGGTGTTGTTTAGGTATTTTGGAGTTTCGGATTCACTGACCGTGGCCAAGGTGTTGTTTAGGTATTTTGGAGTTAGGGATTCACTGACCGTGGCCAAGGTGTTGTTTAGGTATTTTGGAGTTTGGGATTCATTGGCCGTGACCAAAGTGTTGTTTAGGTATTTTGTAGTTAGGGATTCACTGATCGTGGCCAAGGTGTTGTTTAGGTATTTTGGAGTTAGGGATTCACTGACCGTGGCCAAGGTGTTGTTTAGGTATTTTGGAGTTAGGGATTCATTGGCCTTGGCCAAGATATTGTATAGGTATTTTGGAGTTTTCAATATAAATGAGTATATAAAAAGAAGTGGAATTGGAATGAATACGGGTATAAAATATGATTTGAAAAAACACCTTTTGGATAGAAAATGTTCTTTGCAAGACCTTTCATAAGGCCTTAACTAGGTCGAACGTACACATAAAACTCAAACACACACACACACACACACACACACACACACTCTCTCTCTCTCTCTCTCTCTCTCTCTCTCTCTCTCTCTCTCTCTCTCTCTCTCTCTCTCTCTCTCTCTCTCTCATTACTTTTAGTTTTTAGTCAATAATAACAAACTGCTTTACTATTTTGTGTGTTCGTGAAATTATTATTAATATTTTAAAGATCCTCTTAAAAATTAGAGATGGAAAGTTTATAAGTTCTGAAATTCTGATTAGGAAAATGTGTCATATTATAGATTTTTGAATTTTCTGAATAAAATTTTCAACATTTTATAACATTATTCGACAGGTTGTCATGTTATATTTTTAAAATATTTCATTCAGAAAATTTAAAAAAATCATAAAATGACATTACAAATGTAGCACAAGCCAGTCATACATTCATGGAAAAATGTAGCAATGTGGCGTTGCTAAGCAACATGATCAGTGAGTTTTGTCATGTGACCAACCTGAATTCGCCTCGATTTTTAAGAACGTTATATATCCTTATTGAACATATTTTTACGTGACATACGGACTTTTTTGCGCAATTTCATCAAAATTTAGAAAGTATTTATACAGTTTGTATTTAAAAAAAACTGTATTATAATAAAAATAAGATAAATTGGCAAAAACATATGATGATAAAAATGAGATATAATTAGGTCAAATTTGACAAAATACATACAAGTAACTGTTTATCGTCAGGCAATAACGGTTTCCATGGTTTCACGTGTCATTATTCTTCATTTTGCTGCAAAATAATATATCAAAACAAAATAAAATTTTACCAAGATAAGTATAGAATCCCTAGGATTTTTAATACATAAATAAGAACTTTTAGAAATCACTTCTTTTTTTAAAAAAGAAATTTTGGAAAAATTTTCACTCAACTGAAAAAAAATTTAGGAGCTTTATATAGCATTATTTAATTGGGGCAAAATTCATATATAGCCATAAGCTATTTTAATGCAATACCGGTAAAGTAGTCAAAAATCAACACATGAAATCTAACTATTGATCGCCTTATTTAAGCGTAAAGTTGTAATCCATTCTTTGAAATTTGATTTCATCATCGAATTTAAGTAAAAAGTTGTTACACATTCTCTGAAAACTATACACGATGGGCCATAATTGTTTCATTTTGTTTTTGTTTTTGGTTTATTCTATTTTTATTTTATAAATTTTCTATTTATATTTTCCCCTTTTTTCCTAGCACATAATAGTTGCAACTTTATCCACTTTGTACTCGAAAAGCAAATAATTTTCACACAAAACACAGCATACATAATCGGTCTTGATTGATATTTTTATTTTTTATAAACTTTAAACAAGCATATTGTCATATACCATTTTGGTTGTGTTTATGATTAAATTAAAAAATGGTATATGACAATATCATTAGTGTTATAAAATCTTTTAAAGGAGAAGAAAGAATGATATATAATGAATAAGTATCACAAACATTCTACATAAGATACGTTATGTGACTTTTGAAAACACTTAGCGAGATTCGTTTGGGATCATGAACGAAATCTAGACAGTATGCTGAATACTGCAAAACAGAGACTATATAAGGTCATAAAGTGAATTTCTATGCAAAAATAACGAGAATCAGTGTGCACTTGGTAAATGTCAATAAAACATAAAATACGAAAAAAACCGACAGAAAACGAGAGTATAAAAAAAGTAAACACATATTTAAGGTCACTTAGTATTTTAAAGCATTTGTGTTCGTACTCGCCGACTTCACTGTTATTTCATTTGTTATCGCTTTTGAACTATGTCATATACAATATTTGAAAATTTTATCAATAAATACATTTTTAAAATGGTCTTTTTATACAATATTTTTCAAAATATATTTTATGATAAGATTATAAAAATGACATATGACAACTACACACTTAAAAGTTTTTAACGCAAGTAAAAGTGACATATTATTAATTTTTGTATATTCTTAGAAATATTCCACCATTTATAATTCGACAACTATAAAATTTTAAATATTTGATTAAAAAACTAAAAAAAAAATTATAATATGACAAAAGAGACATTTTGACGCCTTTGCTTTATATTTGACAATTTAAAACGGAAACTGAAAACAGACAGGTTTGTAGCTGATAACAAGAACATGTATGAATTCAGCAGTTGCTATAGAAACCAAAAATATCCTACAACAAACTCTTAAGAAAAAATTCAGAAAAAAATTAACACCTTGAGACTATTATTCAAAATTTGACGAGTAATAAAAAAATGTTCTTACCGAAGTTGTGATTTAAATATCTCGATTACTTATCCCTAAGTTCCAATATATCCAAAGAAACATACACAATTTTGAACATGAAATAGAAGTTCTTTCATTAAACATGTTGTCCATTGTATGACTATTTGGTCAGTGATTCTAGTCGATGTTATCAAGTACATTTTATGTGTGGTAAGCACCGATGTCTGCAAAGACACTTTAGCAGTGGACAATGTCCATCATATTGACGAATGATTTGGTGTTATTCGCTGATCAGTAACATAATCATGGATGAGTTATTAGTTTTGGTAGTATCTGATTGTCATGTAAATCAAATCTGGACATAAACTGTCTAACATCCTAGATCATTAGTCAAGGTTTTTTTTTACCTTCGTGACATTAAAATCAGCCACCTTAGTGGAGAATGAGTGTATAAGCGTCGAAATCAATATTATACCTCTTATAACGAGGAGAGTGAATGTAGAGCAATGATGCTTTACGTCCGACCAGAAACCTTTAAATTATATCAGTTCGGAAAGGAATAAGAAAACCAGAGTGTTAAGAGAAAATCATCAAACTTCGCCCAGAAAACGGACAAACTCTCACGCTAAGAATTTGAATATTTTTCATATGATTTGAACCTAGAAGAAAGACGTTGTTATCCGTAAGCGCGCGCTTTAGATTGTTCAATCACCGATGCCCCTATTTATATGAAGAATAGCACAAATGTATAATTTTGCATCGCTCCGATTGTTAGAGGGTAGGAAACTGAGGAAACTGGAGTATCTGGCAAAAACAACCAACCGGACAACGGACAAACTCCTACACTAGCAATTGCATGTTTTATAGGATTTAAACCTAGACGAACGACAATGTTGTCCGTAAGCGCACATTTTGGATCATTCGGTCAAAGATGTCCCTATTTATAACTAGAGAAGCAGAAATGAATCTTTGTGTTTTTTACTGTTACAATGATTGTTTGTTTAAAAAATGTCGATAATAGTCGGTTTTTAATTCAGTTTTTTATAACACCTTAATAAAACATAATTCTGCAATTCTTCCAGAAATCAAGTATTAAAAGGGAAGATAAATAAATAAATAAATTAATAAATAAATAAAGTTTTCCAAGTATAAAATAATATAGTTCGTATACCATACCGTATGAATGTATGAATTCTAAATAATTCCTTAAAATGGTTCTTTATGATATAATTATAAGCACAATTGCAACAATGATTGTTCTAAAGAAAACTTTAAAATGAAATAACATAAACTGAAGTTCCAAATGAATGTATACCGTAAAATTCAGTTCACTATAAATGTCCTCAAACCTTTTGTATTATAACATGTCGTACATTGTATTTGAATGACAGGGGGAAACCACAAAAAATATCATTAAGATTTTTGCAGAAAACGCGGAAGTCAAGTTTTCTCTAAAATAAGTTAATATAGTACACTAGATGGCGTTTTATGGAAGATTTAGCGAATCATTGGTCGAATTAAAAATAGATAATCAACATCAAATATCTTGTCATTTTCTTTTATTCCTGGTATGCGGTTTTTGATCGACAAAATATCAATTTTATATTTATGGATTTTTCTAATTAATGACATTATGGTATTTTGGCGATGGTTACTGAAATTTAATATATTTCGTCATGATTTATGGTAATTTCCATGACTTTTATTACATTTCCTTAATAATCAAAACACTGTTTTTTAAATTTTCTAAATTTTCGTGTAAAATTTTCCATTTCTGATCTTGTTTTAGACACTCCCTAAATGACATCAAGAACACGTTTTTCACATCACAGTCACATTTTGCTGACTTCTCATTACCGAATAATTGTTTCAAAATTCACTCAGAATCAGTTTAAACTGTCTTAAGCAACCAACCTTACTTTTTATATGAAAATAATTAGCTCCTCTATGCAGTCAATGTTTATGTGCAAATTGTCATGTGTAAATATTTGATTTTTTTCAATAGAAATTTAAAAATTCTACACATATGCATTACATAATTATTTAGAGAAGATTGTCAAGTTGTTTTTTTTTGTGTTAAACGCATGCGATTCGTATTTTAAAAAAAATGATATTGTGATATCTCCACTGTGCTTCTTGTATGTATAACATCTCTGATGCGTGGTAACGTTATTATTTGTGAAATTTTACCAAATAGTTTTGTTTAAGTTTATGCTGGGATGTGGTTTTGAAACAGAAATCGGAATGAATATTTACAAATTTGAAAACATAATAGAATGCACATTAAAAGTGTAAAATAAGATGAAGGGACAAGATTAAAAGATGTTTTAGCCAATAATAGTGAAGCTCCAGAATTTGAAAGGGCACTGGATAATCAATATTCTATCTAGACATTTAAGTGATATATCATAAATCTTATTCAATTTCTGTATAAAATATGCAAAAATTTAAGGGTCCTTACCATCCTAACTTTATTTATATGTAATGGCATGTGTAGAATTTATAATCTTTTATCAAAGGAAATATGTTTTTAAAAAAGTGAAATATTTAAAATTCTGCACATAATAATAATAATAATAAAAATAATAATAATAATAATAATAATAAAACAAAATAAAAATAATAATTTTAAAAACTAGAGATTGTAACTGGGATACCAGTTACGTATGATTCCCCACCATCCATAATCTATATATTGTCTAAAATATACACCTGCTGATGGACTGATCTCGAGATGGATTGATAGTATCCATTACTAGTAATCGAAAGCTGACTAAGAGAAAGGGCGGAAGACAAGTAAATTTAAAGTTAACATCGAATTGTACAATTATAATTCGAGTAGTATTCATTTTAATATATATTTTCATTCCCTCATACCCCATTGTTGCAACAATGTTTTTTGTTAAAAGAAACCAATTGATCAGGGGAGTCCGAATCTGCATATATAAATTTATAATTCGAAATGTATGTAAATTATACAAGTTTAATAGATCAGAATCATGCGTTCTGTCTTCTGACATAGGTCCTATCCATTAAATTGGCAATTTTATTAGCTGGTGTATTTTGATTAGACAGGTATTCAACTTTGATTGATAGCAAATCTATTTCACAAACTGTGAGGTGTTTAACCAACAAATTTGATTGACATGTGTCATGACTGTGAAGTAGCCATAACCTACATATTAATGGATAATTGACAAAGAGATTAAAGCAATTATCCATATCAAAACATGTAATAATGCTATTGAATTTGTTTACAATTCTTTGAATAGGAATTTAATCCTGTAAAATTGCCTTAAGAAATGAAATCAAGTATGCCATAAGATAGTGTTTCTTGACTGAGGGTGGGTGTTAAGAATTCTGGCTTCACACCCCTACCCTCTCTTGAAAATGATTTCCTGGAGGTTTTTATCACTCTTTTCAAAAGTCCATAATGAACAAGAAAATATACAGATGAGTGGAAGGGATTTTAACTATTTAAAAGCTATACATGTACATAGCACTACCCACAGTGGGAAATGACCTTAGATGCCCTTTATTAATATCACTCTATTCAACTTTTCATAAGGAACCAGAAAATACATAAATTAGGGGTGGGGATTTCAATAGTTTAAAATTAACTTAGCACCACCCAGCCCTACCCCGCAGTGGGAAAGGATCTTAGGTGTCTTTGATAAGTGTCATTCTTTTCATTTTATCATTAGGAACCAGAAAATATATACTTTAGGGGTGGGGATCTCAACAGTTTAAAAGTTATGACAAAGCCCTATATATGGTTTTATAGCACACTGCAAAGTGTTTAAGGAAAAATTGGTGATTTTAGTTTTTAAGACCCCATCTTCCTGTCCCTCCCCCAATGAATATATACACATGGATGTAAAAACTTTAATGGTGCAGGAACCTATCCTAAAATTTTGAACGAAATTGAGTGATGCGTTTAACTTGTTTGGCAGTGCTGATAAAAATTTGATATATTTTTAACAATTTAATACATAGTAACTGAGAATTTATGAAGAACAAGTTCTGTATGTGAGAAAGAGGTTAGTCACTTAATTAACATGTAGTTCATTAACATTCAATCTTTTTTGTTTAGTGCTTAACTTTATACATTAATTCAGATTTCCCATTTTTATCGGGCGCTTATATATCTGAGAAACTGAATAAGAAAGAAGAAGATTCTGTAAGAGTTATCTCTCTTTGTACGTATTGGACAGAAAGATGTTTGGTATTAAATTACGCAATTTACACGCACCGACCGCTGAGCCGTCGAGATAGAAAAAATTTGATCATTTATCCATATCTACCAAGATAGCAGATTGTTGGTACCAAATTTCATCGAAACCCATCATACCGTTTCCGAGTTCTGCACCGGACAATTTTAAAGGAAAAATAAAAAATTATAATAATAATAAGAAGAAGAAGAAGAAGAAACAGAACGAAAACAATATGATTCCCCACCTTTGGGTGGGGAATCATAATAATAATAATAAGAAGAAGAAACAGAACGAAAACAATATGATTCCCCACCTTTGGGTGGGGAATCATAATAATAAATAAATAAATTATTAAATAAATAATTAAATAAAAATCAATTTTTTACTCGGACAATTGTCTTTATGTATCGATGACGTAGAGGACTGACAGGATACTTCCCGATTGAAATATTTTTAACACAAAATATAAAGAATATTAAAGGATTCATAAAAAACAACAAATTCCAAAATAAAATTAAAACTGTTATAAAGATAGAATGATAAAAAATACATAAAAAAAATAAAAAATAAAACCAACATATACACGTGTTTACTTGCTTCAGTAAACACAGTGTTGTATGTATCTCCTTGGAAACATGATTAGGTTAACACATAGACAACCAATAATTTTTTTTTCATTTACATCTTAATTGTACACAACAAAGAACATAAAATTCATTGATAAACGTGTTACTTAATGTCATCACTTGTAAAAGGAACAATGTTTTTGTCAAAGAAAAAAGTCTAACATTTTCTGCTTAACAAAAAACCCGACTTGTTTTTGTTTATAAATTCACACACACACACACACACACACACACACACACACACACACACACACACACACAGAATGTGCTACATCATATCATCAAATTTTATAGCTATTCGTAAAGGAAAAATATCTTTACAGACCCTAAAGGTCCGCTGTATGACTTCAACAACCGTTTCTGGTTTCTCTTATGACGAACTTTCACAGTGTTGGCCCACAATATCTCAGATATACGGTAAAACAATCAGAAGTAGGACTATCCGGTAATCCATGGTAAGTTAACAATAAAACTTCTAACATTAAAACCCGAGGAGTTAATAATAAAACCCGAGGAGTTAATAATAAAACCCGGGGAGTTTATAATAAAACCCGGGGAGTTAATAATAAAACCCGGGGAGTTTATAATAAAACCCAAGGAGTTAATAATAAGACCTGGGGAGTTAATAATAAAACCCGAGGAGTTAATAAAAAGACCCGGGGAGTTAATAATAAAACCCGAGGAGTTAATAATAAAACCCGGGGAGTTAATAAAACTACAAAAACTCACAAGATACAAAGAGTCTTTTTTTTAAATATACATTCTTTGGCTTTTGTTTTTTGTTTTAGAGATAACCTCTCAACCCGGCTAGGTCCAAATTTCACACTGGCTGATCCTAGTTAGTGTGGGGCAGTTTGGCAATTTACTTGTCAATGGTCAATAGTTTTATCGAGGTTCTCCGGTTTCTTCCATGCCAGAAATGACCAATAATAGTGATAAACTCTTGACTGGGCTTTAACAAACCATTCTTATTGTTATCATTGGTATTGCTGCTTAATCCTATTATTTTTACTATTATTTTTATCGTGTTTTCTAGCACTCATAAACATGATAATATGTGTCGACATACAACTTGTATATTTGTTAAAACATCGTTTGAGTACATGTATATAGATTGTACGTATATTGGAAGTATATTCGGTTTAACAACACATGTTATGTAGACTCGCGAATTGGTAACTGGCAAACAATGCAATACAATAATACAACAGAACTTTATTGCATCAGGTTTACAAAAACTTATAGCAAAAAATTAATACAAATTATACAATTTTGTAAACACCTCAGTTTTACAATCAATCCTTAACTTATCTGGTTAAATAAATAAATAAATAAATAAATAAATAAATAAATAAATATAAATAAATAAATAAAAAATAAATAAATAAATAATAATAATTATAATGATGATAATAATTTTTGACAGTATATGTGGCATTATAAAAAATCTCAGAAATCCTTTTTTTCTTAATGCAAGACATTAAATTTTCATTTAAAGTTCTTAATCTTATAAATATATAATTCAACGCAGTAAGTTTTCTTGTTTTTAAAAACCGATACAAAAAATCACTAAATTAATATTTCAAAATATATTTTAAAATAAATAGAAATACTTACCGACTTATGTGGTAATGATCCGACATTATAGTTAGGTAATACCATCATAAAAGAAGACGAAAGATATAATTAAGTTATTCATGCAAAGCGAACACCTTAAATAAAAGATGATAAAAATGACATGGCATGAACAATGATTGACGTATGACGATTCATCTTATTTTTGACAGAAACGTAGAAAGAGGTTCTGAAATGGGAGGAAATTAACGTGAAAGAAATAGATTACTTGAATTTTATAGTTTTTTTATTGGAAAGCGAAATTGGTTTAAGGTGAATATCTTGCTTCATTGAATTACCGGTAAGGGGAATAAACTACATAGATTTTTGATAAAGCGGTCACTTTTTAGATACATTAAATTGTTAGTCTGAAAAAAGTCGTGATCATTATTAGAGTAAGGCCCTCGCAAAAAAAAAAAAAAAAAAAAAAAAAAAAAAAAAAAAACACCTCCTACACAAGCATGACTCGATTCATTCAAAATGATTTAGGATTTTCAAAATTTACATATATAGTGCATTATTTAAAAAAAAAAAAAAAAAATACTAAAACGTAATGAGTTTGTGAACTTCACATGCGCAAATTCAATAGCAACTCAGTTTTTTTTTTGTGGAGCGATTATTTCCATTATATCGAGACAATCAGTGACAGCGGGGCGGAAGAAACCCTGAGAATTCTTGGAGAAAACCGTAGAACCTTTGGCAAGCCAAAAGACAAACTTTAATTTTTCATTTAGATAATATTTTATTAAATATAACACATACATGAAACATACATACAAAAGCAAACATTATATCTAATACTATACTTCATACAAATCGTTTTGATTTTATGATAAAATTCTGAACACATAAAATATATCTTTGTTTTGGTCACATGTGAGTGCATTTGAGCTGCAAAGAAGCAAATTTTGGTTTATATGGGAAGAAAGTCTGTCGATTGTCGTATCTTGTATATGGCTAAAGAGGGGGCATTCTAGTAGAAAATGATATGTTATTTCTGTTGTTCCACAACTGCAGTTAGGCGTTTCAGAAAGATTTCTGTTGAAGAGATGTAGTTTGAGAGGACTACATTCCAAACGTAATTGACAATGAAGAATTTGAGATTTACGAGATCCACAATTGAAATATTTTGGAACTTTGATTCTTTTATTTAGATATTTCCTAAATGTGAAAAGAGAAGCGTTTCGTATAGCTGTTGGCAAGTTATTCCATTCTCTGACTGTAGAAGGTAAAAAGGAATTGTAAAGAATATTTGTTCTGCATAGAAAAGTTTCCAAGTTTTCACCAAATCTAGTATTATGTAAATGAATTTCAAGATTATTTATTGGAACTAAGTCTGATAAGAATGAAGGAGTTAGCCCGTGAAACATCTTATAAAAAAGTACAAGTCTGTGTTTCTTTCTTCTGTATTCTAATGATTCCCAACCGGTTTCTTGAAATAACAGGTATATACTACTTAATTTTGTTGCGCCAGGAACTATGCGGGCTGCTTCAATGTTTATTTTGTCCAGTCTATATCGTAAATTGTCTGTCATGCTGTCCCATATATAACGTCACCGTATTCTATATATTTTCAAGAAAAGAGCGGTCAAGTTTGTATTTGAGTCCCCTAAGTATAGAAAGTCTATTATTAGCCTTAGAGAGAATATTTTCAATGCGAGTTTTCCATGAACCATCTACAGAAAGATTAATACCGAGATGCTTATGGAATTCAACCTCCTGCAAAAGTGTTTCGTTCATATATAGGCTTGGGTGAAAAGGTTTTTGTAGTTTCCTTGAGATAATCATAGTTTTAGTTTTTTGAGGGTTAAAAGAAACCAACCACTTCTCAGACTATGTATGTATAGTTTGTAAGTCAGAATTGAGAACACGAGAAACATCAATAGGATCATCAACAACTAGATATAGAAACGTATCATCTGCAAATAATCGCACATTGCTTTTAATATCATCTACTATGTCATTTATATATATATATACTTATATATATATATAATGAACAAAATAGGCCCTAGCATATATCCTTGAGGAACGCCTACTGTAACGGATTTCCAGTTAGAAAAATTAGTTGGAAGTACAACTCTCTGCTTCCGATTAGAAAGATAGTCTTTGAACCAAAAAAGAAGTTTATCTCTGATACCAATAGATTCAGGTTTTTGAATCAATCCCTTGTGTCAAACACGGTCTAATGCCTTGCTAATATCACAAAATAGAGCTTTGACTTCCTTACCTGAATCTAGAGCAAAAGCAATTTCATTCAAAATAGATACTAGCTGGTTGATGGTAGAATCGCCACTCCTAAAGCCCGGCTGTACAGAAGTAATTATGTTTTGGTCTGACAAGTCTTGTGAGAGATATTTCAGAATACACCTTTCCATAATTTTACCAAGGACATTTAGAAGAGATATCGGTTTGTAGTTTTTTACATCATTTTTGTCACCATTTTTAGCTCACCTGACCGAAAGGTCATGTGAGCTTATGGCATGGCGCGGCGTGTGTGCGTGTGTGTGTGAGTGCGTGTGTGCGTCGTTAACACCTATTTTCGACTTCTCCTCCAAAACTGCTGGACAGATTTCAATGATACTTGGTCAGAAGCATATATGGGCTGGTGCAATTCAGATTTGTTCATGGCGTTGCCATGGCTACCAAAACTAGATCAAGGTGACCTAGGGGTCCAAAAATCTTAAAAAGTCTTCTTCTCCGAAACCGATGATGGGAGAAAAAATCTGAAGTGATATTTGGCTTCTCTAGGGTCTTAAGCCTATAGTTTGTTCATTCCGTGAAATTTGGTCGAAAAATGGGTTACGCGTTTTTGCGTTTAATTTAAAAAATTTCGTAAAATGGTTTCAAATTGTTATAACTTGACTATTTTTTTATTTAAACTTTATTTCTTTTACAACGATTTAGAAACAAGTTGTCCAACTTATATTAATCTAGCTCGTTGGCCCGAATTGTAGCGCGCGTGAGGTCTTATTAACTTGACTACTTGAACAGATAATGACATAGGGTTTTCAGTTTTGACTTTTTCTTAAAATAACCTTCAAAATGGGGTCAAGGTCAAAGTTCAAGGTCATGACCTAGTTTGTAATTTTGCAGTTTTAGGCTATTTTCTTCAAAAATTTTAAAGATTTATAATATCAAAACATTGTTAAAATGTTCAGATTGACAAAATTCAAAAAGATACAAAGTTTCGTAACTCTATGATAATGCATATAGGAGTTGTTGCCCCTGAAATGTTATTTATTGCTTATAAAAACTAAAATTGTGCATTAGCTTGAAAACTATTAACTTTTTGCATAGGCATATATATAAGAATATTGTAGGTATTGACATGACGATCATTTTGATATATGACTCAAGGTCATACATTCAAAAGTAAGGTCATAGGTGCATAAAAAACCTGAAATTTTTAATTATCTTGGAAACTATTAACACTTTTTATAGACATATATATCAGAATATTGTAGGTATTGACATGACGATCATTTTGATATATGACTCAAGGTCATACATTCAAAGGTCAAGGTCATAGGTGCATAAAAAGCCTGAAATTGTTAATTATCTTGGAAACTATTAACTTTTTGTATAGGCATATATATTAGAATATTGTAGGTATTGACACGACAATCATTTTGATATATGACTCAAGGTCATACAATAAAAAGGTCAAGGTCATAGGTGCATAAAAAGCCTGAAATTTTTAATTATCTTGGAAACTGTTAATTTTTTTAATAGGCATATATATTAGAATGTTGTAAAGATGGACATGATGATCATTTTGATAGATGACTCAAGGTCATACGTTCAAAGGCCAAGGTCATAGATGCATAAAAAGACTCAAATTGTTAATTATCTTGAAAACTGTTAACTTTTTTCATAGGCATATCTATTAGAATATTTTAAAGATGGTTATGACGATCATTTTGATATATGACTCAAGGTCATACGTTCAAGGGTCAAGGTCATAGGTGCATTAAAAGCCTGAATTTGTTAATTATCTTGAAAACTGTTAACTTTTTTCATAGGCATATCTATTAGAATATTTTAAAGATGGTTATGACGATCATTTTGATATATGACTCAAGGTCATACGTTAAAGGGTCAAGGTCATAGGTGCAAAACTAAAAAGAGTATAGAGAGACATATTATCTCAGTGTTATAGAATTTGTCAGTATGCTTGCATAATATATAAGGTCGTTGGTTCTATACTATTATCAAAAATGGTCAAATGACAAGATAGGTAATGTTTAAAATTCCCCACAATAATCCCACTCCTAGTAAAAATCCCTCTCAGGGTCAGACTATTGTATGAGAAAGTTTGTCTAATTTCGTAATTTGGATGTTCATATATCCCTACCGAGGACATTTGTATATTGTAAATATTGTTCATTTGTGTTATTTAATTGCATCAAATTTCTTTATATTAGCTTTTTTGTTTATTTGTATTGGTATTCCCAGATTGTTGGAAAATGGCTAATGTAACGCCAATCTTTAACAAGAGGCCCATGGGCCTTAATGCTCACCTGAGAATATGGCCAAAATCATTGGCAAAAATACATACAATATTCTAATATACATGCCTATACAAAAGGTTAAATAATTTCCAAGATAATTAACAATTTCAGTCTTTTTATGCATCTATGACCTTGACCTTCGAACGTATGACCTTGAGTCATATATCAAAATGATCGTCATGTCAATGGCTACAAAATTCTGATATATATGTCTATACAAAAAGTTAATAGTTTCCAAGATAATTAACAAATTCAGGCTTTTTATGCACCTATGACCTTGACCTTTAAATGTATGACTTTGAGTCATATATCAAAATGATCGTCATGTCTATATCTACAATAGTCTATACAAAAATTTTATAGTTTCCAAGATAATTAACAATTTCAGGCTTTTTATGCACTTATGACCTTGAACCTTGAACATATGACCTTGAGTCATATATCAAAATGATCGTCATGTCAATACCTACAATATTTTAAAGATGGTTATGACGATCATTTTGATATATGACTCAAGGTCATACGTTCAAGGGTCAAGGTCATAGGTGCATTAAAAGCCTGAAATTGTTAATTATCTTGAAAACTGTTAACTTTTTTCATAGGCATATCTATTAGAATATTTTAAAGATGGTTATGACGATCATTTTGATATATGACTCAAGGTCATACGTTCAAGGGTCAAGGTCATAGGTGCATTAAAAGCCTGAAATTGTTAATTATCTTGGAAACTATTAACTTTTTGTATAGACATATATATCAGAATATTGTAGGTATTGATACGACGATCATTTTGATATATGACTCAAGGTCATACATTCAAAGGTCAAGGTCATAGGTGCATAAAAAGCCTGAAATTGTAATTATCTTTGAAACTATTTACTTTTTGTATAGACATATATATCAGAATATTGTAGGTATTGACATGACAATCATTTTGATATATGACTCAAGGTCATACGTTCAAGGGTCAAGGTCATAGGTGCATTAAAAGCCTGAAATTGTTAATTATCTTGAAAACTGTTAACTTTTTTCATAGGCATATCTATTAGAATATTTTAAAGATGGTTATGACGATCATTTTGATATATGACTCAAGGTCATACGTTAAAGGGTCAAGGTCATAGGTGCATTAAAAGCCTGAAATTGTTAATTATCTTGAAAACTGTTAACTTTTTTCATAGGCATATCTATTAGAATATTTTAAAGATGGTTATGACGATCATTTTGATATATGACTCAAGGTCATACGTTCAAGGGTCAAGGTCATAGGTGCATTAAAAGCCTGAAATTGTTAATTATCTTGGAAACTATTAACTTTTTGTATAGACATATATATCAGAATATTGTAGGTATTGATACGACGATCATTTTGATATATGACTCAAGGTCATACATTCAAAGGTCAAGGTCATAGGTGCATAAAAAGCCTGAAATTGTAATTATCTTTGAAACTATTTACTTTTTGTATAGACATATATATCAGAATATTGTAGGTATTGACATGACAATCATTTTGATATATGACTCAAGGTCATACGTTCAAAGGTCAAGGTCATAGGTGCATAAAAAGACTCAAATTGTTAATTATCTTGGAAACTATTTACTTTTTGTATAGACATATATATCAGAATATGCTTAAATTGTGATATAATTTAAAATATGTATTTCAGGAGGTTAGACGTTATTATTGAATTGAATTGAATTGAATCGAATCAAATTGAATTGAGAATTTAATTCAAGACAGTGATAGACATTGTCTTCCGTAAGCGTGCGTTTAAGACCGGTCGGTCACGGAGTCCATCATATTAAGAAAAGGCTGAAAGACAATAAATTGAAAAAAGATATAATACACAAAACTGATCTTACTATTCCTAGATACTTTTAAACTTGAATTGTAGAGCTTTCGGCTCTATTATCCATTTATAACCCATTATAAGTTTATAAGTTGTTAAAATGGAAAGTACATAAACCGAATTTATCTTTTTTAAAATCTACTTTCCCTTTTCTATTACTCGTGGTTTCTTTTGTTGGGATCTTCATTTATTTATTTTTTTCATTGTACTGTTTGCAAGTTGCGCAAAATAAGTTTTGTAGCAATCGAAATTGAGATTATTAAGAATATTTTTAGTTCCTTTTGAGGCGAACTAGTCGATGTAGTCAAGGTCAAGAGTAAGACAAATTGTTCCATCTGTTATCTACTCTGCATGTTTTTTCCTTTTGAAGATCTTTCAATTTGTGTTCTGCAGTTGTAGTCACAAGACCAAACTCTTTACCACTTTCGGAATTTACATTCTTCAATCTCTCCGGCTGTTGTATGAACTCTTCCGAAGACACACAAAGAACTTTCTTTATGTCTATTTATTGCAAAACTTTGGACAGTCACGTTAGCAAAAGAAGAGAAATGATTGAATTTCATTGATATGCTTCAACACATTCTGCAAACATGTTCGTGTTCTTTTAGTGAGCCATTTAAAACAAGTTTTTGAACTATGGTATCTGCGTTGTTCTTAGCGTCGAGCTTACGTATTGCGTTGACGGCGAATTGACACAGATGCTGCTGTGAAAACCATCCTTCACAAACAATGGCAGAATTGCATCAAGCTAATTCAGATTACACAGTTTCTACTTTATAAAAGTACTGTGTCAGCAGTGTATATGCCTATGCTCGGGCACAACAATTATAGCTTTAAGCTCTCATACTTCGGTTAATAAACTTTTCTGCACTTTAAGGTTAGTGGAAATGTGTACATACATGTATGTGCATTGCTGTCCGGTTGGGGGTATTGCAGACGGTTTGTTTGTAGGGATGGTTTTTTCAATCACTTGATTGTCTGTTCTGCTTACCGTTGGCCTAATTGTGTGTTCATATGCACTTAGGATGGAGACTAATTATTGAATCCATTATTTATTTGTGGCCGTATTAGTTAATTAAATAAGTTCAGAAAGTTTTGGTAGGCTAATTGAACTTATAAAACTAGATATAGATTATAGAACTTACAACTTTAAAAAATCCATTGATTTGGTTAAATAAACTTGACAAAGTATGCGTGTTTATGGACCCCCCCCCCTTAAATCCACTGTTGGATGAAATAATACAAGATTAAATTTTCCGCTAAGATCTAAAGCAATTGTTTTTTTAAGTCGCGTATGAAAAATGTAGTCATAAAAAAAAAAAAAAAAAAAAAAAAAAAAAATTATTATAAACACTATTAAAAATTCTGAATGTGTTGCTACAAGGACAAAAAAAAATTAATTCAAAAATAAAAAAATATATAGGAAAATTAATAAATCAAATAAAAACATTAAGTCGAATAAAAAAATAAATAGAAAAAATATATAGATAAAATTTCTACAAAAAGAAATATAAATAGTTGCATAAGAATTCTGCACCTCACGATGGAAATTTGATCAAAATATGTTCAGAATACTGATACTGTAATTGATAAAAAGTACACATGTAATTTATTTCATTAAAACTAATAAATTAAAATAATGGGATTATTAATTTGATTTAATCTTTAAAATTTATGATAAAAATTTGTATACTTTTGATTAAAATTTAAACTTTATATTTAAATCTCACTTTCCGGGCAAGAAAAATCCATGTTCATCTTCCCATAGTCAACAAAACAACATGCATTGTTCTATGAAATGGGATTGGCGAGAATCTTAGTAAAACAGAGTAGGAGGAATGAACACATAAAAACGGTATTTTATGTTCTGACTAAGTGAACAGATATGAATAGTATAATGGGGGAGTTGACCAGATTTGACCCGTCACTGTTTATCGATTATCTAATCATTATAGTAAATGACATAAATGTTTCCATTTTGGATGATCAACTCGGCCAATATATTATTAGCATATTCCGATAGTTATCTCCCCTTTTCAGGAACTTTTTTATTTATGGGACGCAAGAAGAAACTGTGGGTGCAAAGGGAAAGAGAAAAACACGACTTGTCTACAATATTTGTTTTAAACCAAGATTTTTATTGTACAAAACAAATATTGGCTGTGACATAATGTTTCGTTTTACCTCTTTAAAACCCGTTGTACACATAGCTAGAGGCACCTTGGTCAGTGACCGAGTGGACGATAGCGTCAGACTCAACCAACTACGGACAAATGTCAGTGTAAAAAAATCGGTCAATTCGCTTGCAGAGAATGGCGATTTTCTCCATACTCCAGTTCCCTCTACTACCCCATAACTGACGGTCTTGAAACAAGCGATGTGTTATTGATTGGGATGAAAACACTGTCATAACCCCGTTCCTTTTACTTAGAACGATCATACTGAAGTTATTCGCATATTCCTATTTTTTTAATTGTTAAATTAATCGAGCTCTTCATTACCGATAGGGGTAGTTACCTCATTGTCTCCCATGAATCGCATTTCACTCGGAGATGCTAGGGTGAGAAAGTTTGTGAGTTTGTTTGTCAAAGGTTATGGTTTTTTTTCGGGTGATCTGGTTTTTCCCGTTCATCAAGGGACTGAACAACGCGATTCAAGTGAATTAATCATGACCGTGAAATAAAACACTTCACTCCTTGGAATTTGTTTCACACAAATTGTCTACAATCTAATGATTTAATTTAAGAGTATCGGTAGGCAATATAGAAAAAAAAATATTAAGATGATAAAAGGTCAATGAAACCATAAAAGCCATCTATAAGGATGGTGTTTTACACTCCAGGCAAAATTCCTTCGCTCATATCGTGACTGCCTGTTCTAGAATAGTGGAGGAAACCGAAACCCGGAGATAACTACCGACCATTGGCAAGTGAATTATAGAACCTAGGCAGGGAAAGGCGCTGTGATTCGTAAGCGCTTTAGACCACTTGTCGACTGAGCGCCCCCCCCCCCCCCCACACACACACATGCCAAGACTAAGAATAATCGTTTTCACGTTGAATCAAGGAGGCTAGAGAATTTATCATCTCGTATATTTATCTCATTTATCTGGTATTTACAGAATATCATACTGATTGGAAGAAAACAACGGAGATTGTGAAGAAAAGGTTATGATCGTGATCGTAACAATGGAGATTCTGAAGAAAAGGTTATTATCGTGATCGGAATTTTTATTTTTTCTTGAAAAATAAGATTTATGTAAGATTTGAGGATCTTATGATTTGTATTTATTGAAAAAACTCACTAAAGCGTGTGACTTTAAAGTGTAGAACAATCAATCATTCATACAGTGTGATTAGGTACTGAATATATATTGAAGATAACCTCGTTGGACGAGTGGTCTAAACCACGCGTTTACGGATCACAGTCCTTACCCCCGCCTAGGACAGAACATAAGCTATTCAGTTTGCTTGCCGAAGCTCGACGGTTTCTTCGGTTTCCTCCATCAGTTCCAAGAAGCAAATGCTTCAATTAAGTGAAAATACAATTACTCCACTCTCTGTGGATTAAAAGTGTTTGCAGTCAAGATTCTTTCATTCAAGGTATTAAGTGGCAGCCAGTTGTGGGATGATGGAGGAAATCAAAGTACCCAGAGTAAACTACCGACATTGGGCAAACGAACTGAAAAACTTTCTTACTATAGGATCAATCCGAACGGGATTCGGACCTAGGCGGTGCGAGGCGTTGGCCTTTTCTGAAGTACACCTTTAGTTGATTACTCATCTCTTCTATTTTCTGTACTATGCAATCACTATCAGTGTATACACAATCCTGTCAGCTGCAGGTAATGAATGAAGGTGTTCATAAACGCTTGTACACATCCTGGAACAACTAGTTCTGTAAAATTAATTCCAAATTAAAAAAATGCTCTCGTCATGAATTGCGACGTTAAACAACATTATAACCAACCAATAAACTTACAAAGCTAGGGACTTCTTCTGGCTTGTTTTGCAATGCAAAATTATTTTCAGAATTAAACCAGGTATAGAGAATGAAATTTGTCCAAAATTTGAATAAATTAAGAAGAGTATTTGCTGGACACTTTTCCTAAACATTACAAGCTATGTTTTTTTAACAGCTTGTTCTATCTGTAGTTAACAATTTGCATCTTTTACACACTATTTTTTCATTCCAAGGAATTGGCTTTGAGGAATGTCCGAAGTTGCTGTCTAATATATGATACATTAAACTTAAGACTGCAAAATATCTGTAAAACTTAAAGTGTCTTTAACTCGTTTGGACCATAATTAATCGTGAAAACACGCCATGATAGAACATGAAACGTTCCTATAGTGGAATAGATAAATTCAGGATCACCTTCTTACCTCCGACACAACTTTCACATAAAGCTTAAACATGTTTACATCACTTATTACTTAGATTAAAAATGTGTTAGCTAGGTGATGAACTTTTGGATTAAGTAGAAAAAAAATTCTTACTAAGAACGAATGAGAGCAAGTGAAAAAGAGTTTTTGCATCTCAGGTTCCTGGGCAGATCTTCACGAATACCTCGACGCTTACATCTATACACAAGGATTTAACTTATACCAATCAAGGTTTACTTCTATGATGGCATGCCAGCATAGGTCAATTAGAGATATCATTTTCTATAATACAAGTGCACGGTTGTCGAAAAGCACTTTTGTCTATTCTTCGGCAAAAACATTCCGCGAGAATCCAGAATTTCATGGAATCGATGTGCCAGATCTACGAAATCAGTCGTCAGTTTTCATTTTTAGATAGTTTGATGCTGGTGTGTTTGCCAAAGCTTGGCGTGTGAGCATGATTTACATAAATAATGCGTGTGACTTGACGGGTATGTAAAAAAAAATCTATGATAAAAGGTATCAAATGAAAAGCTGGTTAACCATTATTGTGAGACTAGGTGCTATGGAAGATCTAGAATGTGACGGCGACTTCTATAATATTACTAGACTGCAAAAAAGACATTTCCTCGATTTTTTAAACTATTTTATAATGAAATAAACAAATGTATATGATGAGGAAAAATTGCTGAATTAAACTGGAACATCCCACTCACTGAACATGCTATTTATAAGTGGGAGGTTGTGGGTTTTGATCATCAACCGGGTCAAACTTAAAACTTTAAAATTAATTATATTGCTTCCTCATCTGTTGCTAAGTATTCAGAGAACACTGGTTCTTCCTGTATCAGAATGGCGGAGTGGTATGCTGGCCCGTTGCATACTGATTCTGTGGGCTAGCATCTTTAAGTTGCCCTGAGTGCGCTCATTACCAGACAGACCATATAACACAAAACATATCTAACACATGCAAACTTGATCTTGGAGATCATTCAGAGACTTATAAAAGCTGTTTTTATTGAGAATAAATAAACAAGAGACCCAATAGGGCCCGTGTCGCTCACCTGAAACACCTTTAATTTTGTTTTTGGTCTTTTCTTTTTTAAAACATATCCTTACTACTACTTAAACATAGACAAACTCACTAACAATATCCTTGGAAATAATATTTTAAGCAATATTTATCATAAATTTCCTTTTAAGTGGCCATGTACTTTCAGGGGAGAAGAATTTCAAAGATGTAGACTAAAAATACACCTTATTTGCATATTAAGTAAAAATTCCAAAAATGAAAAATTGTAAAGGAAAATCTTTTACAAATGTTTTATCCACAGGCATCTTTTTTCTATATTTCAAATTTTAACAAAATTGGTACATATATGAACCCCTAAAGGCATTTTAGGTTTTTGCTATTTATAGTAACAGCTGCCATACTTGATTTCAGATGGACACGTCAGATAAAATTTTTAATCTACAACAACTAAAGATCTTCTTTACCAAATTTTATTTGGATTCGCTGTTTAGTTTCAGAGGAGAAGATTAAAGTTTACAGATGCATGCACACATGCTTTACCATGCCATAAGCTCAACTGTGCCAGGTGAGCTAAAAATTGCTGATGTGATGTTAGACAATAAAAATAAACAAATTTGTCCAGATATTAAACCAAAATTTATTTGCCCAGAAAATTGCAGCCAACTGGTTCATTAAATATATTACATTTAAATGTATTATTTTTATAATACTACTAAAATATGTCTAAATATGCCTTTTTGCTCAAATCTGGCTTGTACATTAACAGATCAACTTCAACATTTTAATGATAGAATTAATGTTTCAATGATATTACAGGTAATAAGGGGATGGCCAATGGAGGTTATATGGGTTATCCAGTATCAAAATTCAAGAGGTAATAAAAACATTTTTAAGTCTGACACAAACAGATAATTTCCAACAAATTCCTGCTGTATAACATTGTATTAACATTTTATTTCATCATTTTAAATATCCCCCCGACCCCAAAAAAAAATCCAAACACAAAAACAAAAAATAATTAATTGAATATAAAACAAAAAATTAATTAATTAATTAAAAAAATAAATAAAATAAAAAAAATAATAAAAAAATCAATGCTACTAGTAAAAATAACAAGAAAACATTGTCATTCAGATCCCCCGCTCTACTAACTTTCTATTTTCTACCAATAGTTTGAGTGATTACAACTTCTATTCAATATCATGTTAAACTTATAAGAGTCTTTTGTTATCTTAACAATGACTGGAAAACTATGTTTTTAAATGACATTTCATATTTTAATCAAAATATCAACAATATCCATAAGTAGTAAACATTATTAATCAGTAACACATGAATAAAACTTGATTCTTTTTCTCATGTTTTTTTTTCAATTTTTGTTATTGATATTGTTGTTGTTGATGTTGTATTCATTGAAAACAAAAGTGATTATAAGCTTTTTAGGTTTAAATGCATATGTTAAAATATTTCACATCATTTTGAAAAACAGGAAATATTCAAAGAGAAAATTTGTTCATCATCATCATCATCATCATCATCAAAGAGACAAGTTGTTGGCTGAAAAATTCCACATTTAATATGCTATTAATGAAAAAAATATGTGTGACAATGTAATAAATATACTAATTTTGCTTACTTAATGATATTCATTACAAGTATGCTCCACTGTATGAAAATCATCAAGAGCAAGTTTTCATAATAAACAGCGGCATCAGCATCAGCATCATATCATCATCATTAAGAAAATTCAACATCATCCCTAGCATAAATTCAACATCATCAGCAGCATACATCATCATCATTGTCATCAGCAGCAGTAGCATTATAATCATCATCCCTTTTTTTTTTTTTTTTTTAAATATTTGTATAATAAATAATAAATGTCTATTTTTTTCAGAAAAATAAAATCCTACACCAAAATACCCAACCAATATAAAGAACTCTATCAAAGATAACAGTAATTTGATAATAGCCACAAAAAAGAATTTTCTCAAAATCAGTGTTTTCTTTTTAAAATTGACATATCTACCCCAAAAATACTGAACCCCTTAAAAACCATGTATATATGTTAAACTTCTTTTAACAATTACATGATATCTAGAGTTTCTAAAGAAAATCCTGTAAAATAAATAAGCAAGTTCATTTACTCAAAATGTACATTTTTCATCTAAAATATGCATTTTTACTAAGAAATATTAAAATTGCAGGTTTTAAAATGTTGCAGAGAAATATGTAAACACTTTTGAAATAAAAGCACTATTTCTTTTTGGTATGATTTTATTATTACTAACTTGCTATTCTTAAATCATAATATAGAACATGTAGCAAACTTTAACGCAAAAGGCTAACATTGTGTTCTAGATGGGTTTTCTGGGCAATGAATTATGTAAAAACATATACATATGTTTAAAAATAAATTAGAATAATAATTTCTTTAAATCAGAATAAAAATAATTCTGAAGAATTTCAACTGTTTAAAAAACTTTAACGGAAAAACTTAACATTGTACTTGAGACGGACGAATAGACAAACAGACAGAACCCATTTCTATATCCCCCGCCAACTTCGTTGGATCGGGGAATAAAAATAGTTAAAATAATAATAATAATAATAAAAAATAAAATAAAATGAACAATTTCCTATATTTGGGTTTTCTGAATAGATTTTCTGGAATTTAATATTGATAAAAATGCTATTGCATATTAACAAAAAAGCTATATAAACTGTATGCGAATTAAGAATTATCATTTATTAATTTCTGACGATAAAATTTCATTAAGAGTTTCTCTGAAAGCCTTAGGTAAATCTGACTTTACTAGTGGTGAAACACTTTTATCAAAATCATACCCAATACAAGACTTCAGTAAAACCAAACAAACTTTTGACTTTTCTATCAATTCAGTTTTAATTTTTTCTGGTGTCATAGTGTTATCTATGTGAATATCATACAGAAGTTTTAATAAACTTTTCACTAGAACTGGTGAATGACATTCCATTCTTGGCCAGGCAACTTTAATGAAGATTTCCAGAAATTTGAGGATGTTCAGTCTACTTGTTTCACTAGGCCCATCATAAACTTCTAAATAATTTGTAATAACTCGAATTACCCTTTTTGAGTGTCTAATCACTGTCAACCCCATCCTATCAACAAACTTGTCCAGATTGCATGTATAAGCTCTACGTAGGGCAAGGTTAGTTTCAAACTCTGCATCTTGAAGAATCATTTGAAAGATCTCATCATATCTATTCAAATGTCTTGTGTTGTTTTGGGGCAAAAATTTTTCTGGTGATTTCTCAACTATGTTTAAAATAGTTAACATAGCAGGATGACTGACTTCAACAACAGGGACTTCATGGGTATAAAGCTGATGTTTTAATGCTTCAAAAATAACCTCTGCACGTCCATACCACCTTAGTTCTTCACCAGACACATTTGAAATAACATGATGCATGCACCTGATTCCAAGAACTTTGTTTTCTATCACAAAATCATCAACAAATAAAAGTGTGGGTGGAAGAACATGTTCAAGATACTCACTTAAATGAGGAAATTTAGTGTGAAATAAACAAAAAGAAAACACAACCTTTAATCCAGGATAATACTTCCAATTTTCTCTTGTTAAATTTGGACCAATCAGTGTAAAAATTTTACAAACTGCTCTTGATTTTGGTGTAGTAATGTTGTTAGAATGTGTCTGTGAATCCAGATCAAGTTGAAGAAGTTGCTCAACATCACTTAAGGAAAATGAATTTAAAATATGTTTCATTATCTTACTAGCAGATGTATGGGTCAGTTCTGATGTCCACATATTAGTTTCTAGATTCTCCATCAGTAATATCATTAAATCAGGGAGAATCAACTTCAAAAAAGATAATGCATTGTCATGTGTAAGTTCACCATTGTTCTTTAATAAACCTTCTACAAGATTATAAGTAACATTTAAGACAGCTTCACAATTCCTTGATACATCTGTAAAATCATCTGAAGTAAATGAATGATGTTCTATTTTTGTAAAAGATGGTACTCTACCAACTCTGAACATTTCTCCAAATGCTGTTTGGATTTTCTTCTTATAATCATGTTGGTCATTGTATATATCTGTGACCCATTTATTTGGCGAGGCTATAACCACATCACTAAGTAAAGTCAATACGTTAATATTTTTGCTTCGATAGTATATTTCTGTTGTACAAGATATCACATCCAACAGATTATGTCTGTCCCACACGTTTCTCATTTCATTTTCACTATTGTCATTTTTAACAAGATTTCCTTGTTTTGCTGATTTAAGCAACTTCGTCAGTAAGGTTCTCAAAGTAGCCATTTTTAAATATTTTGGCTAATTATTAAGAATTTGTAATTAGTATGTGTATGATTTTTACAAATAAATCCCAGCCAGGCAAGCACATTGTTCGAATGCTTGTAGGAAGTAACCCCATAAACCAAAAATACAAAATGGATAACGGATTAAACTTGATCAAATCCTCCGGACAGAACTTCTTGACTCGCTTTATTGGTATAAAGATCATAGCAAATTCAGTAAAGCCAGTATTTGTGAACTTAAAAAATAGATTCAAAATACAGAAATAGCTTTCATCTTAGCTTATTTAAATGTTCACTTTTTTCGGAAAAAATTCGTTCCCTTATTTACTTTGGATAGTAAGGACCTCCATTCATCCTTAGATCTACTGTCTGATTCACGTCTGCCGTAGCACTAGTTTTTCAAAGTTTTAAAAGTTTCAAAGTTTTAAAAGAGACATCAAAAATCAAAAAAATTTGTAGCATGCCACATACCGGTATGACGTATACTCCCGTTTACTTTTTATACCTACCGCTTTGTACTAGTGTGTACTCAGGAAAACCTTTTGTTAAGGTGCTATAGCTCTCCTGTAATAAGTCAGTATGATGCAGACAAACACACTACTACTTCAGTCACCTTATCCTGGCACTGTGTGAACTATTGGTTACGTATAATGTCCTTCTAATGCTGTGCACCATGCAAGACAACATTATCTCAAATTTCAGTCTTATTTTGACCCAGTCAGGATTTGAACCCTAAATGGTCTATCACAAAGCCACCAGGCAGTCAAAATCTCAAGTTAAACCATATAGTTTTAATAGTTGGTTTACAGTAATTCTTCATGGTTGGTAAATCTAGCAGTTATTCTTACACTAAATCACTATAAATTTCTTTAAAAAATCATTTAACACAAAACACATTAGATACATTCTTTGGCTAATTTAGTTCTTTGTTATAGAGATAACTTCCCAACCTAGGTCCAAATTTCACACTGGCTGATCCTAGTTAGTGTGAGTCAGTTTGTCAGTTCACTTGCCAATGGTTGATGGTTTTCTAGGGGTACTTTCAAGACTTAAGATTAAACTTGGTCACAAACATTATTTAAGTTTTATTTTTCACAGAGATGTTAAGAATGGCATGGTTCTATCATTTTTATGCCATTTAAGTTGAAATTGAAATTTTAGTGGAGGGTACAAAAGGAATTAAGTTTTTCCTTTATGGTTTTGCAAATAAAGTTTTGGGAAATTGTTATCTGTTTAATCTTAAGTACCAGTATTTGGCTGTCTATATACGGTGTCCAGGTACCTCAGACAAGTAAAATCCTACTTTGGTAATTGTTATTTCAATTTGTGAACACACACACACACACACACACACACACACACACACACACACACAGGGTGTTATGTACTATTGATTTTTGTCACTAACATAAATAGTAAATATACTCGCACATCAATATGAGTGGAGTGGAGTGGAGTAATAGTGTTTTACCTCCCCTAGTTAAGATTATTCACTTATATTTAGGTAGTCAGTTCTAGGATGGTGGAGAAAATTGGAGTACCTGAAAAAAACAACAAACCTTGTTTAAATGAACTGACAATTTTCACACTAGGATCTGCCTGGGTAGGATTTGAATAAAGGCAGGATGAATCACTTTGATCTGTATGTCCATGCTTTATGCAACTTGACCTCTGCAAACATTAACACTGCTTATTACCAGTTAAATCATGTCTTATTTTCATCTAAATTTATTTTAAGATATATGTTAATGTATTTTTTAAAACAGCACATTAAAACACCCCTCATGCACATATACAGAATATACCTGACAGCACACACTGTTTGACAACCTTTGACCTGGTTTAATATTAATTATTGTGACCTAGTTAAAGTAAGCAAGGTAGGGTAACAGAGTGAATTTAAGATACCATGGAGTCAAATGAAGAGGTAAAATTTTAGTTTTTAACTTACTGATAATTAATTGTTTAATTGAATTTTTTCATGCCGTCATTATTACTGATCTTATTGATAGGCTTGTCCTTGTGACATTACTATAATATATATATATATATATATATATATATATTTATATATATATATATATATATATATATGTGTGTGTGTGTGTGTGTGTGTGTGTGTGTGTGTGTGTGTTCTTCTTGTATTAGACCAGAGTCCAGGAAGCAAAGATTAAAAAATTCTTACATTGAGCCAGTAAATGCTTGTTTTGCAGCTCACCAAGTTTAAATGCTTAGTACTGTTACAATGATGTAGATAAAAGTGATTGCTTGTGTTAAACAAATTGTTTTATCTTCTCTTAAATATTACTGTATAGATTAAATGTATCTTGGTCTGTTTTGATTGTTTGTAATAGTTGTCATCATTTTGTGGTCAAGGTCATGCTCCACTCAGAGAATTGTCCATATTGATTGATTATGAAAGTTCAAGCTTCAGACCACTGTGCTATTGAGACACTTTTTAAGGAAGGATATGAAATTGTATTGTTGGTTTAATGTGATTTATATAATATACTAGTGGAAAAAACCAAGTTCCTCTGGGTTTTTTCTATTATAAGTTTAAACATATTTTATTTTATGATAAGAATTATATGATTACAATATCTAATGAAACAAATGACAAAAAAAAAAAAAAAAAAAAAAAATAATAATAATAATAAAATACATGTAATAATAATAAAAAATTCAGTAACAAGGGAGTAACCACTTATATACACTTATGTATGTCTGATTTATCATTTTTGTGCTTCTGTCTTCAAAATAATAAACATTTAATTTTTTTTAAATATCATAAAAATGTAGACCAGTAAAATTTTATATTTTAACTAATTTTGCTGTTGAAAATGTGAATTAAATACTGTGAAAATTTTATGGCCATAAAACTTTTGTCAGTATAAACTTTTAAAAATATTTTTCCCAAATTAGCAAGTATCATTTTATTTTGAAAGAAGTTTTTTAGAAACCATTATTTAATGACATCATTATAAACATTTTAATTTCTCCTAACATTCTGGTAATTAAAAACACAGCAGTGTTAAAGGGAGATAATAACCTGAGATAAAGGGAGGTAATAACTAGAGGTGACAATAGTTAAATACAAAATAAATTTGTTTGTTAGTTTTGTTTTTTTTTGGTTTTTTAATTTTTTTTTTTTTTGGTTTTTTTTTTCAGACTTTACCTATAAAGAGTGACGGAAATATGAACCAAACTATTAGTTCTAAAAACTTATCATTCTGGATTCAACAACTGCCAGTCAAAATATTACAAGCAAAAAAACGTATAGAGGGGTCCATTTTGAAAACTCCACTGATTTTTTCATTAAAACTTAGCAGTATGGGTGACAACTGTAAGGTTTATTTGAAACTAGGTAAGTATTATAAGTGTAACAAGTTTTATTTCATAAATATATTGCAAGGTATTCTGGTTTCCTAAAACATATTAAAATGATTGCATCTATATACACTATAAGTGAAAGAACCACTGTCTATGTAGTTAATCATAAAGACTCCTCATCAAAACTTAAGATTTTTAGTGATTCATATATGGATTTATAAATACACAAGTTAAATTTAAAGACATCCATTAGACCTTAAATCCCATTATGCAACCTGAAATGCCACTAACAAAGCTATTAATGCTTGCCTTAAGTTTAATTACAATGATGTATAGATAACATGTTTTAAAAGTGGGAGTTCCATCATGGTAAAGCGTTAAGTAAAACCAATGTTTGTTGTAAAATAGTAAAATAAGTCAAACACCCTTTTGTCATAAATCTGTAGGCTACATTCTGTTGATGTCCTTGGTGGCTATGGCTACATGTTATTGTTGCCCATGGTGCAATGACTGCATGTTAATAATGTCCTTAGTTGCTATGGCTGCATGTTATTGATGTGACATTGGCTGCTGTGGCTGCATGTAATGATTTTCTTGGTTGCTATGGTTACATGTTATTGATGTCATTAGTTGCAATGGCTACATGTTATTTAGTACATGTAGCAACTTCTAATTTTCATTATTGCTCTTACTAATTTTCGTATTCTTGTATATGATGAAAGCGTTTTTCTTTTAAATTAATTTTTCAGAAAATGAACAAATAACAGGATCATTTAAACTTAGAGGTGCCTTCAATAAAATGTTAACATTAATACCACAGGATAAAAAAGTCACACAGACTGGGATCATAACAGCTTCATCTGGGAATCATGGACTTGCTTGTGTATGTATTACAAGGATTGTTTAATATGTATTGTGTATTGTATGATATCTTAAAAGCATTCGACTCAAATGTTTAAATGAATATATTATCCCTTCAGAGTATTTTCTGCAGATTGAAATACATAATTTTAATCTATAAATCCATTTCTGAAATGTGTGACAGTACGCTGATTTAGGTAGACCTTTTAAGGCACTGACTGATGGCTGAGCCAAGGGCTTGTTGGGACTTGTAATGATGACTAGATAAGAACTTTTTAATTTCAAAAATAGAAAAATTATATTGCCTTGGTCATCTGTCAATATATGTGGGATCCATTTGGCAGAAGTTTTCTGTACTTTCAAAAAACACTTCAAAATGAAATGCACCCACAATAGTAATATGTCAACAGTTTTGGCAATATCACAAATTGAATATCTGCCATCACTTAATTATTTCCCTGAATTTTGAGACATTTGCCTAACCTGTTTTTGATACAGGTCAGCAAGTCAAAAATTTCTTTCTCCACCTATGAACTGTCTCATAAGATACCTTATTAGACCCATAAACTTCCCCAATTCAGTAAAAATTGGTATTACTGAGTGACTGAGTTTTGCATGCAAAATAAGCTTTAATTTCCTCAATATTCTCAACATTGATTCCCAACTATTTTTACAACAGTGGTCAAAGACTGGCTCTATTAAAATGGTTATAATTTTAAAACTGTGTGGAGTTGACAAACATGTTTATACTGTTGAGAAAATATTGAATAGAGCTATTCAAGCATATCATCATGAACAAAATTGTACAAAGCATTATCACACAGTGGTACAATACACATTACATATCGAACATACCTTGTATAAAAATAATGTTATGTTAATCTAACTAAATCGCAATCATGGTATCAAGTTTTTGATTTGCTTCTAGTGTAAAACACCAGTACTCAACTCATCTGAACTCAACTCTTTTCTTCTTGTTCTATAGTTTATTAATTTAATACATAGTTACATTTTGCAGACAAGAGTGTTTTTGTTTTGTTGTTTGTTGTTGTTGTTGTTTTTTTTGGTTTTTAGCTCACCTGAGCCGAAGGCTCAAGTGAGCTTTTCTGATCAAAATTTGTCTGTTGTGGTCGTCGTCGTTGTCGTTGTCGTTGTCGTTGTCGTCGTCGTCGGCGTCCGCGGCGTAAACTTTTACATTTTCGACTTCTTTTCTGAAACTATGAGGTAGATTTTAATGAAACTTGGTCAGATGCATATATGGGCCAGTGCAATTCAGATTTGTTCATGACGTTGTCATGGCTCTCAAAACTAGGTCAAGGTGACCCATGGTTCCAAAAAACTGAAAAAATCTTCTTCTCCCAAAGCGATGATGGGAAGAAAAAATCTGATGTGATATTTGGCTTCTCTAGGGTCATAAGCTTATAAATTGTTCATTTTGTGAAATTAGGTAAAAAATTAGGTTACGCGTTTTTGCGTTTAATTTTGAAAATTTCGTAAAATGGCTTCAAATTATTATAACTAGACTATATGAATAGATATTGACATTGGGTTTTCAGTTTTGACTTTTTCTTGAAATAACCTTTAAAATGGGGTCAAGGTCAAAGTTCAAGGTCATGACCTAGTTTGTAATTTGTGCAGTTTTAGGCTTTTTTCTTCCAAATTATAAGAGATATATAATATTAAAACATTGTTAAAATGTTTAGCAGGACAAAATGTAAAAAGGTACAAAGCTTAAGTTTCGTAACTGTATGATAGTGCATGTAGGAGTTGTTGCCCCTGAAATGTTATTTTTTTGCTAAAAAAACTAAAATTGTGTGTTAGCTTGAAAACTATAAACTTTTTGTATAGGCATGTATTTTAGAATATTGTAGTTATTGACATGATGAACATTTCGTTATATGGCTCAAGGTCATACATTCAAAGGTCAAGGTCATAGGTGCATAAAAAGACTGAAATTGTTAATTATCTAGGAAACTATTAACTTTTTGTATTGGCATGTATATTAGATTATTGTAGGAATTGATATGGTGATCATTCTGATATAAGATTCAAGGATTTATGTGTAAATGTCAAGGTCATAGATCCATAAGAAGACTCAAATTTTTAATTATCTTGAAAACTATTAACTTTTTGCAAAGGTTTATATATTAGAACATGTAGGAATTGATATGGTGATTATTCTGATATAAGATTCAAGGTCTTACGTTTAAAGGTTAAGGTCATAGATGCATAAAAAGACTCAAATTGTTAATTATCTTGAAAACTATTAACTTTTTTGTAGGAATGTATATTAGAATATTTATGTATTTTTGCAAATGATTTTGGATATATCCTCAGGTTGACCATGTCCTCAGGTGAGCGTTAAGGCCCATGGGCCTCTTGTTTGTTTTGTTTCTGTTTTTGCAGCTAAAGAATAAGTTAATGAGGTCCAAGCCCACCCAAACTGTAGTCAAAATTTTTGAGTTATATGTTAAAATATGTCAAAGAGTAATAATAAAAGGATACTTTTTATGTTTTAACTAACATTATATTGCAACAGATAAACACTTCTTCTTAATAACTTTTTAATATAATTTTAACTAGATTTCTGTTTTAATAATTTAATCATTGCTATACTTTTCATAAAAAAAACTCAGATGGCATAAAAGTTGATGTGGCAAGTTCCTCTCACTAACCCCTGCCTCTGTAATTTTGCTTAGCCTCTTTTGTAAAAGGGGCCTTCAACTCAAGGGGTCCCACTGCTATAGGTCAAACCCTAGTTGCCAGCAAGTGAGAAAGGTTTTTAATTGTTGTAGACCTTTACTCAGATGGGCCTTGGTACCAGTTTTATGGACTAGGTGGGCCTTGGTACCAGTTTTATGGACTAGGTGGTCTGCAATATTTATCTGCCACATTGCAAGATAGTTTTCTAGCACCCTAAAGTTTGCCATTAATGTAAACTAGTACATTATGCAAATAAGAAACACTTCCACACTCAAACATCACATGAATTGTGTTAAGATTAATCCATAATATTAATGCAAATTGTCTTGTCACAAGTAGCTGAGAAATTGCTGATGTGACGTAAAACAAAATTCAACTAGTACAGTAATTGGTAAATTATGAATACAACTGTAACTTGGTAAATTTCCTGTAATCATTTTATTTAAGCATAAATTTTTCAAGAGTAATAGAATATAGAAAAAAAAATTATTTTGATGTAATTCACTTTGTAGCTACCCAATTTACAATATTTATGTACCTCTGCAACACAGTGGTAAGGTATTATCTCATACCCTCCACTTGTCTTTGTTTTTTTCAGATGATATGTAGAGAACAGGCCCCAGTTTCACAATCATTCACTCAACTGAATCTACACTCAACTCAAAAATTCCCATTTTTCTCTTATCAGTATTTTAAAAATTTTAAGTTTTATGAGACAAGTTTTTTGTTTTGTTCAACAACCCTACACTAAACAATTTAAATATAACATCAGATATTCAATTTTAACTGTGTAATATCTTAAATTGACATTGACATATTTCCTAATTTGAGTTGAGTGTACACTCAATTGAGTGAATGATTGTGAAACTGGGGCCAGATTCAACATATTTTTTTAGACATTGCATAGTTTTATAGTGCTATTTTATACAATTATAAGTTTGATTTTTTAAGTACAATCTTAATAAATGTATATAGATTTTAAAAAATAGCTAAAAAAAACCGACAAAAAACTAAATTTAAAAAAAAGACAAATCAGCTGTTTGGTATTAAAAAACTAAATAATAATAATAATAATAATAATAATAATAATAATAATACATGTGATAATGATGATGATGATGATGATACTAATAATAATAATGATAATAATAATAACTATAATACATGTGCAAAATAGAATTACAAGGTTTTGTAAAATGTAATGTTTCATCATAAGATTGAAAATAATTGTTATTTTCTTTTATAAAGGCACACGCTTGTAGAACACTTGGTGTTCCTTTACATGTGTTCTGTAGAAAAGATGTTGATGAAGGTAAAAAGTCTGCCTTAATGGAGATGGGAGTTAAGGTTACATTAACAGGTACTGATTGTGTAGATGCTGAGAATGCAGCCAGGATGTATTCTAAGGTAAAAACCTTATAAATTTACATAGATTATCTTATTTTCTCACCTGAGAAGTTACATGCATTGGTCGAGTTTTGTTATTCCACTTTGCCCCAAGAAAATTTGATTTTAAAATTATATTATACTATTCTCTCTGAACTTATTGATGAAATATTTCAGACTTTCAGACTAGACCGGTTTTCAAACTATAGAGTTATTTTTTGTAGAATGATTGACACAGATTATAATATGATATCTCTATGAATACAACTTGCTGGTGGTTACTTATTTATCCAACATGCAGTGACAAAGAATTTTAAAGCTGCATTAAGACCCATTATTGAAAAAAAATTCTTAAAAGTTTATTTTTATTATCAATATAAATTGGTATTTATCAAGATTTGTGCAATTCATTTTTTAAGTTAACTCTTATTAGCCCATGATAAATGAAAACCCTAAAAGCTTGGGGCAACTCAATGTTAATTATCAGTTTGGAGCATGCACAGAAGTTTTCCTTGTAAGTATACAATGGTGTCTGCAGAAAGTGTGAGAACAATATTGCTAAATTACGTCCTTCAAAAATAACTAGATTGATTTACAGTAAAGTTACTTATCCCTTCTTGTAGTCATAATTAATATGTATAATCCCTAAATATTTTAATGTAGGTAAAGGTTTTATCATGGAACCAAGTATTACATTTTTCATAAGAGGCATAGTTAAGTAAAATGTACTGTTTTTATATTATGTATAGGAAAACTTAATGTAGCTTTTAGTCTCTCTTTTTGCTAAATACTGGTTTAAAGACTTTAAGTTAGTCATTATGAATTTTGATTCATAAAAACGAGTTGAATCAAACCACTACTATAAAACTTTTAAAGCCAGATGGAGTAACAATTCAAATTTTAGATTAGGTTTATAACTGTAATCAAGAAATCTGCTAGATCATTATAATTCAAAAGAGTTCTGAATATGAATCTATTTCAATGTAAAATATAGTTGTATGACATAAGTAATCAAAAACATAATATATCAAACATTTGTCGCAAGTGATATAAAAAAATGTGTAAAAAACAAAACAGATTTTCAGTCGTGTGTAAAAGACATATTTTTATATACATTTGGCGAGGATTTACATACAAGAACACAGTATTAAAGGCAGGAAGCCAAACTGAACACAAACCTGCCTTTGATAAACAGTCCTATGACTTTTTAGTCAAAATTATTTTACAAAAATTTCCAGGCAGAACAAAGAAAGACATTGTATCTAAACTATAGAATGTACAAAAAGCTATAAGATTCAAAAAGTTAGCTACAAAAAGATCTGAAAAATGAAAATCAATTTTTTAGCTCACCTGAGCTGAAAGCTCAGATGAGCTATTGCTATCCATCTTCGTCCATCATGCGTTGTGCGTCGTGCGTAAATTTTTTACATTTTAATCTACTCCAAAACCACTGGGCCAAATTTAATGAAACTTGGTAACCATCATGCCTGGTTGAAGCCCTTTCAGATTTGCACAAATGAAGGAGTTATGTCCCCTTGGGGCCCCATAAGGAGGGAAATAGTGAAAAACTTTAAAAACCTTCTCCTCTAAATCTACAAGAGATATACCTTAGTTATTTCATTTATAACATCCTGAGGTCATCTTTTTTCAGATTTGCATAAATGGTAGCCATGGGAATCAAATGGGGAAATTGTAAGGCACTGAGTGTGGAAATTGCTAAAAATTATATATTTGTCACTATATCTTGAAATCTATTAACTTCTTGTATAGGCATGTATACTAGAATATTGTAGATATTGACATGACAATCATTTTGATATATGGTTCAAGGTCGTATGTTGAAAGGTCAAGGTCACAGCTGCAAAAGAAGACTTAAATTGATATTTATTTTGAAAACTATTAACTTTTTGTATAGGCATGTATATTAGAATATTGTAGGTATTGACATGTCAATCATATATGGTTCGAGGTCATATATGTTTAAAGGTCAAGGACATAGCTGCATAAGTATACTGAAATTGATTAATGATTTGGAAATTGTTCATTGCACTACAGTTACTTCATGCTTATTATATAAGCTACTTATATGAAATGTGAGTGGATTATTTCTAAATTTTAAGTTTTGTGGGAGTTTTTAACTTGAGAAAACTTTTAAAGTTTCTGTACTCAATAAATGTCAATTGCACTTTGCAAACAATATTGGACATATATTCAGGTGAGCTCAAGGGCCATGGGCCTCTTGTTTAAGAGAACATGTAGAAACTTTTGTATATGAATCATGTAGACAAATTTATAATAATATGTTTTATATCAGCTAGTGCATATATGTAACTTATTTATCCTTCACATATTGACATAAATAAACACATTAAATTTTAATTTGTTTTGTTTTTTCATGTTGAAGATATATCATAGATAAGGAAATATTTATTGCATTATCATCTATTGCATCATGATATTTAATTGGAATTAGCTTAATGTTACATTACCACCTAACTGACAATTATTTCAATTCATGTTTAAATTCATGTTTATTCATGTTTTAGGATTTTCCAGATATGAATTTGTATCCCACCTGAACTCATAATATTCATCTTTATTCCAGAATATTCCAGTGTTCAAACACCATTTAGATTTTTTTCATATTCATGAATATTCCAGAATATTCCAGTTCATAATATTCATGTTTATTCTTGGTTATTCATTTAAAATCAATTCATGTATATTCAAGGTGCCATTTGACATTCATGAATATTCATGAATATTCATGAATTATTACCATGAATATTCATGAATATTCATGAATTTTATTCTAGAATATTCATAAATTATTCTGGAATATTCATGAATAATTCCAGTTCATAAAAGCAGGGGAATCAAGAAAACAAGATAATATTTAGTAACATATATTGAATTTTACCTTGTCCATCAGGTTTTTCTTTTTGCTTTAAATTTTTTTATGTCCTGGCAATGAATATGTATGTTTACCTTTTTTATTTCTTTTTTAATAGGAAAATCAAATACCATATGTATCTCCATATAATGATAAAGAAATAATAGCTGGTCAGGGCACTATAGGGTAAATATTTAAACCATAACAGTGATAAAAACAGTGCACTTATCCAGGTCAGGGTACTATAAGTAAATATTTAAACCATAACAGTGATAAAAACAGTGCACTGATCCAGGTCAGGGTACTATAAGTAAATATTTAAACCATAACAGTGATAAAAACAGTGCACTTATCCAGGTCAGGGTACTATAGGGTAAATACCAGTATCTAAACCATAACATTGATAAAAACAGTGCACTAGCTTATCTAGTTCATGGTACTATAGGGTAAATATCTAAATCATAACATTGATAAAAACAGTGCACTTATCCAGGTCAGGGCACTATAGGGTAAATATCTAAATCATAACAGTGATAAAAACAGTGCACTTATCCAGGTCAGGGTACTATAAGGTAAATATCAAAACCAGTAACTAACACACTGCACCTTTTGCCATATAACAAGGAATAACTTGATAAATGGCCAGGGCGCTATAGGGAAAATTTTTAGATCATTTACAGTGTTATAACAGTGCAATTATCATTGTATAATGATGAAGAAATTATAGCTTGTTAGGGCACTATAGAGTAAATATCAGATCAGTAACTAAAACAGTGCACTTGTTTCCATATGATGATAAAAGAATTATATTAGATTAGGGCACTAGGGTTAATATTAAAAATCAGTGCATTTATTGGTACTTTGTTGGTGTAAATGATGTCAGCCTGATTCAGGACTTTTATTTCTTTTACGGTGGATTATTCTTGAAATTTACATTTCATTTTTAATCAGATTAACATGATTGTAGCATAAATATACACAGATTTGCTGTTCATGCACTTTGCCACAGCCCACTATCGTTCATAACGCATTAAAGAATGTCATTTCTTAAGTGTATGTTGAATGTATAAAGAAACAAATGATTTTAAGTGCTTGAATTTCATGTTTGAAAGGATAGCAAATACATTGTATATTTGAAACAATAGCAATGATAGCAAATGATGTATATCCTACACAATGGCAAAGATGGCAAGTACATGTACATTTATATTTGAAACAATGATGATGATGTCATACATTGTATATCTGAAACATTGGCAATGGTGGCAAATACATTATATTTCTAAAACATTGGTAATGATGGCAAATACATTATATTTCTAAAACATTGGTAATGATGGTAAATACATTATATTTCTAAAACATTGGTAATGATGGTAAATACATGTATATTTGAAACAATGGCAATGATGGTAAGAACACTGTATATTTGAAACAATGGCAATGATGGCAAGACCATTGTTATTTGAAACAATGTCAATGATGGCAAGAACATTGTATATTTGAAACAATGGCAATGATGGCAAGAACATTGTATATTTGAAACAATGTCAATGATGGCAACTACATTGCATATCTGAAACATTAGTAATGATGGCTAATACATTGTATAACTGAAACAATGACAATGCTAGAAAATACATGTATATCTTAAACAATGGCAATCATGGCAAATACATGTATATTTGAGACAATGGCAATAATGTCAAATAAATTGTATATTTGAAACATTGGCAATGATGGCAAATACACTGTATTTCTAAAACATTGGTAATGAGCTGGCAACTACATTGTATAAGAAACAATAACAATGCTGGTAAATACACGTTTATCTGAAAAAAATGGGAATGATGGCAACTGCACATATATCTGAAACATTGGCAATGATGGCAAATACATGTTAATTTGAAACGATGGCAATGATGGCAACTACATTGTATATCTGAAAAAAAAATAGAAATGATGGCAAATGCATGTATATCTAAAGCAATGGCAATCATGGCAAATACATGTATATCTGAAACATTGGCAATGTAACAAATACATTGTATATTTGAATTAATGGCAATGTAACAAATACATCATATACATGTATCTGAAACAATGGCAATCATGGCAAATACATTGTATATTCGAATTAATGGCAATGCTGGCAAATACATTGTATATTTGAATTAATGGCAATGCTGGCAAATACATGTTTATCTTTAACAATGGCAATCATGGCAAACATTTGTATACCTGAAACATTTGCAATGGTGGCAAATACATTGTATACTGTATTTGAAACAATGGTAATGATGGCAAATACATTGTATATTTGAAACATGGCAATGATAGCAAAAACATTGTATGTCTGCAACAATAGTAATGATGGCAAATAAATTTACATATTTAACAAAAGTACCTTTAATTTTGCTGTACCATATGTACACATTTCGGAAATTCATTCCTCATCAGAGCCAAAAATGTTAATTGGTAAAAAAATAATCAAAACATTTGAAAATTGATGAATCCAAAGTTCCAAAATTATATGTATCAAAATTTATCTAAGGAATGCTTTGCATGAAGGAACACCCCTAGGTTTTGAACATATTAAAAAAATTAAGATGGCTGAAAATTTTGATACAAGGTGAATTTTGGGACAGCATAAAGTGCTGCCTACTAAGTTATGGACACCCTTTGGTTATGGCTCAAGCCCACTCAGGAACAATGTCAATGATGGCAAATACATGTACATGTTTATCTGAAACAATGGCAATGAAGCAAATTCACATATATCTGAAACAATGGCAATGAAGCAAATTCACATATATCTGAAACAATGGCAATGAAGCAAATTCACATATATCTGAAACAATGTCAATGATGGCAAATACATATACATGTATATGCATGTAGAATATGAAAATAATGGCAAACATATCAAAGAATCAAACATGAAGAGAATCTTATTTGAATCTAAAGTTACAGGGAAAAATAAATTGTCTTTCTAATAAATTTGAAATTTAACCAAAACTTTTTTTGCTAAATGGCACTTACGAGATAGATTATTAATTACTGATAATGTTATAATGACATCACAAATATAAGGGTGACATATGTTCTTTGGATAGTAAACAACTCCCTGTAAATAATACAAAGGCTAATGAAAACAAATTGTTTTACTTTGAAAATGGCTTGTATTTGTTTTTTATTTTATTTTAGTGTTGAAATACTAGAAGAACAAGGAGATATTGATGTTTGTCTGGTGCCTGTTGGAGGGGGTGGACTGATTAGTGGAATAGCCAGATATCTGAAACAAATGTCACCAAATATCAAGGTGTTTACATAATTGTTATTGTCAGTTATATCATTAACCTGTGAATTTGAGTAAATTACCAAAATTCAGTGAAAATGAAACCCAAGTAAATCAAATCTCAGTCAAAATTGAACCCTTAGTAAACCAACAATTAGTCAAAATCGAATCCAAGTAAACCAAAAATTACTCAAAATTAAACCCCAAGTAAACCAAAAAAGTCAAAACTGAACTCTGAAAATGAACAAATTATCGATGACTTATCATTACAATATATTTGTGTATAAAAATATATCCTGTTGTCCCTAAATAGAACAGGCTCCACTGTACATGGAAAATTGTTGGTTTGCTGTTTAAGTATCACTTGTATATATGGAAAAACATGCTAAAGCAATCATAGCTATGTAAGACCACCTATCTTTACAGTTCAACCTGCAATAGAAACCACCTTTTTATAAAGATCACCTGCCCATTTGGATCATTGTTTTAAAGTTCCCCCTTTGTTTTATATTTCAACCAAAAAACCTTTGGATAAAGTCCGCTTGTTTATATAAAGTCTATATTTTATAGCCCCATAAATGGTTTTTATATACAGGTTTTACAGTATATTTATAGGCAAATATATCAGTAACTTAGTCAGGAAATGCTGGAATCTGTACATAATAGACCAGTTAACTTTATATAGAGGTACAGTAACATAAACTTTGTTGAATGTACATGAGATCATTTGATATAGACATGTGGACTTTTTATGACAGGTCCTAATTACTGTAGTCAAGAGTGTACATACCATTTTTATTTGAGGTTTTTGTTTAATCTAAAGGTGATTGGTTGTCAGCCAGAGAATTCAAAGGTTATGTATAAGTGTGTAAAAGCCAATAAAATAATATTTGAAGAATCTGAGGAGACCTTGTCTGATGGCACTGTAGGAGGCATAGAAAGTGGTTCTGTAAGTATCAGTAATCAGGGCACAATAGGAGGTATAGAAAGTGGTTCTGTAAGTATCAGTAGTACCAGTAATCAGGGCACTGTAGGAGGCATAGGAAGTGGTTCTGTAAGTACCAGTAGTACCAGTAATCAGGGCACTGTAGGAGGCATAGAAAATGGTTCTGTAAGTACCAGTAATCAGGGCACTGTAGGAGGCATAGAAAGTAGTTCTGTAAGTACCAGTAGTACCAGTAATCAGGGCACTGTAGGAGGCATAGAAAGTGGTTCTGTAAGTACCAGTAATACCAGTAATCAGGGCACTGTAGGAGGCATAGAAAATGGTTCTGTAAGTACCAGTAGTACCAGTAATCAGGGCACTGTAGGAGGCATAGAAAGTGGTTCTGTAAGTACCAGTAGTACCAGTAATCAAGGCACTGTAGGAGGCATAGAAAATGGTTCTGAAAGTACCAGTAGTACCAGTAATCAGGGCACTGTAGGAGGCATAGAAAATGGTTCTGTAAGTACCAGTAGTACCAGTAATCAGGGCACTGTAGGAGGCATAGAAATTGGTTCTGTAAGTACCAGTAGTACAGTAATCAGGGCACTGTAGGAGGCATAGAAAGTGGTTCTATAAGTACCAGTAGTACAGTAATCAGGGCACTGTAGGAGGCATAGAATGTGGTTCTGTAAGAACCAGTAGTACCAGTAATCAGGGCACTGTATGAAACATAGAAAATGGTTTGGTAAGTACCAGTAATACCAGTAATCAGGGTACTGTAGGAGGCATAGAAAGTGGTTCTGTAAGTACCAGTAGTACCAGTAATCAGGGCACTGTATGAAACATAGAAAATGGTTCGGTAAATACCAGTAATACCAGTAATCAGGGTACTGTAGGAGGCATAGAAAATGGTTCTGTAAGTACCAGTAGTACCAGTAATCAGGGCACTGTAGGAGGCATAGAAAATGGTTCTGTAAGTACCAGTAATACCAGTAGTTGGGGCTCTGTACAGACCATAGAACATGGTTCTATAAGTACCAGTTATACTGGTAGTCTTGGCGTTGTAGGTACCATAGAAAATGGTTCTGTAAGTACCAGTAATACCGTTAGTTGGGGCTCTGTACGGACCATAGAACATGGTTCTATAAGTACCAGTAATACAGGTAGTTGGGGCTCTGTACAGACCATAGAACATGGTTCTCTAAGTACCAGTAATACAGTTAGTCGGGTCTCTATAGAGAGGATAGAAAATGGTTCTGTAAGTACCAGTAGTACCATCAGGGTACTGTAGGAGGCATAGAAAATGGTTCTGTAAGTACCAGTAGTACCAGTAATCAGGGCACTGTATGAAACATAGAAAATCGTTCGGTAAATACCAGTAATACCAGTAATCAGGGTACTGTAGGAGGCATAGAAAATTGTTCTGTAAGTACCAGTAGCACCAGTAATCAGGGCACTGTAGGAGGCATAGAAAATGGTTCTGTAAGTACCAGTAATACCAGTAGTTGGGGCTCTGTACAGACCATAGAACATGGTTCTATAAGTACCAGTTCTACTGGTAGTCTTGGCGTTGTAGGTACCATAGAAAATGGTTCTGTAAGTACCAGTAATACCGGTAGTTGGGGCTCTGTACGGACCATAGAACATGGTTCTATAAGTACCAGTAATACCGGTAGTTGGGGCTCTGTACAGACCATAGAACATGGTTCTCTAAGTACCAGTAATACAGTTAGTCGGGTCTCTATAGAGATGATAGAAAATGGTTCTGTAAGTACCAGTAGTACCATCAGGGTACTGTAGGAGGCATAGAAAATGGTTCTGTAAGTACCAGTAGTACCAGTAATCAGGGCACTGTAGGAGGTATAGAAAGTGGTTTTGTAAGTACCAGTAGTACCAGTAATCAGGGCACTGTATGAAACATAGAAAATGGTTCGGTAAATACCAGTAATACCAGTAATCAGGGTACTGTAGGAGGCATAGAAAATGGTTCTGTAAGTACCAGTAGTACAAGTAATCAGGGCACTGTAGGAGGCATAGAAAACTGTTCTGTAAGTACCAGTAATACCGGTAGTTGGGGCTCTGTACGGACCATAGAACATGGTTCTATAAGTACCAGTTATACCGGTAGTTGGGGCTCTGTACAGACCATAGAACATGGTTCTCTAAGTACCAGTAATACAGTTAGTCGCGTCTCTATAGAGAGGATAGTAAATGGTTCTGTAAGTACCAGTAGTACCAGTAATCAGGGCACTGTATGAAACATAGAAAATGGTTCTGTAAGTACCAGTAGTACCAGTAATCAGGGTACTGTAAGAGGCATAGAAAGTGGTTCTGTAAGTATCAGTAGCACCAGTAATCAGGGCACTGTAGGAGGCATAGAAAATGGTTCTGTAAGTACCAGTAATACAGGTAGTTGGGGCTCTGTACAGACCATAGAACATGGTTCAGTAAGTACCAGTAATACCGGTAGTTGGGGCTCTGTACGGACCATAGAACATGGTTCTATAAGTACCAGTTATACCGGTAGTTGGGGCTCTGTAAAGACCATAGAACATGGTTCTATAAGTACCAGTAATACTGGTAGCTGGGGCTCTGTACAGACCGTAGAACATGGTTCAGTAAGTACCAGTAATACCGGTAGTTGGGGCTCTGTACGGACCATAGAACATGGTTCTATAAGTACCAGTTATACCGGTTGTTGGGGCTCTGTACAGACCATAGAACATGGTTCTGTAAGTACCAGTAATACAGTTAGTCACGTCTCTATAGAGACGAAAGAAAGTAAGTACCAGTAGTACCAGTAGTAGGGGCTCTATAGGCACCATAGGAAGAGGTTCTGTAAGTACTGGTAATCAGGGCACTATAGGAGGCATAGAAAATGGTTCTGTAAGTGTGGTTCTGTAAGTGCCAGTAATACCAGAAGTCGAGTTTCATTGGGGACTGGTAGTCATGGCACAATAGGGGCATAGAACATGGTTTTGTAAGTGGTAAGAGCACTGCTAGTGTATGGTTTTAGTTCATTAAGCAGTCAGGGCACTGTAAGGGCATCTGATGTATTTCATTAATTAGTCAGGGCACTGTAAAGGCATCAGATAAAGGCTGTACTAGTATTTTATTAAGTAGTCAGGGCACTACTGAGGGAATCGGAAATAGTTATGTTAGTAGTCTGGGCATTATTAGGGGAAAACAAAACAGTTCAGTTTACTTATTAACAAAGGAACTAAAAGGAATATAAAATGGGGTTATGTAAGCATTTTAGCACCTTTTGAGGCATATTATGTGTTTCTTATATTAGAACACACAGTAATGAAGAATATATTAAAGTAGTTAGCACAAAGATGAATTTGTAATCATAATTTTGCAAAACTGAACTCCCCAGCATATTTTTCCCTAGGTCATTTAATTGTGATAACTTATTCTTCTATTGAAGTATTACATGTTAGGTCTAATGCTTACCTTTCAAATAACTGGATCTAATGATGTTGACCTTGACCCTCTTTCAAGGTTTGAGGTTACATCTTCTTGTCATAACTGCAAAAACATACAGCTTAAAACTTATATAAACAGGTACTTCAGACAGTAATCTAAAACTTGTGCACAGTCTAGGTTATAATCCCACTTGGGCAGACCTTAGTATGAGAAAGTTTGTCACTTTATTTGCCAAAGGTCTGTGGTTTTTATTAGGCACTCTGCATCCAGCTGTTTTCCTCCATCATCCTGAACTGTCTCGATATAATTGGTAAAAAATCATGACTGGGAAGTAAATCACCATGAATCTAATCCAATCCCATCCCATTTCATTAAGAATCAGCATACAAAGTCATTCCCTATTTTAGTGCTCTAGATAAAATTCATTAAGATCTGAAATAATTTTGTAAAACTTTAAAAAATTGTCAATTTCCATGTAAGGGAAGGTGTAGAAGATTTAAATTATCAAAAAAAGTTTATGTTTTATTTAATAAAATTTCATCAATCAATTTAACACACTATTGATTATTTTTGATAACATTTTCAACCCATGGTCAGCATTATAACAACCACGATTTTTACTGTACATGAATATAGTCCATATTGAGAGATCAAAAGATGAATTTTTACTATAAATTCTTGTATATTCACTATGTTAGACATCCTTAGTAAGTATGGGCACAATAAAATCTTTGCTATGTGGTGCTAGTGTCATTCGGATTATACCAGGCTATCCCTATTTGACTGTTACTAATATTTTGTATTATGTACATGTCTGCTTTTTACTAGTACACATGTATATAACTCAGGACAGTTTTTAGGATCTGGTTCAACAAGACAGCAATTTTAGAGTTGGCTGCCCCACCAGTCCTTGTCCTAACATCAGGTAAGTTAACAGCAATGTAATACTTGTATCCTCCTCAAAATATTTTAATTTTGTTTAAAAATGTGGGTTATAACCCAGGGCATAGAGTACCTTATATACAGATTACAGGTACTATGCTGTATGAACTGTTGGGATTGGAGCATCAGAACTAAGAATTTTTATGGTTTATCGCATTAGCAATGTCAAGGCCAGGTACTCACATTTTTAAATTGTACTAATATGATTGGATGATAATGTAACTTTGTGTTTCATTAATCATCTGGAATATAATAATAAAAATTTAAAACCTTGACCTATGTAAAGGGTTTGCTAAAGATTTAAGAATAATGATGTCAGTGTTTTGTTTCAGATAACCTTTGACCTCTGTAGAGATTTTGTTGATGATTGGATAATGGTTAGTGAGGAACAAATTGGGAGAGCTATAGTTTTCATGTTAGAAGAACATCGCAAAGTATGTACTATAATAAAGTCACATCATTTAAAATCAATACAATTCCAATTTAGAAATAGAAAATTAAATAAATTTTTGATAAAAAATTGATTTGGCAAGTTATATTTAATTCAAATTTTCAGTTTACATTGTGAGGCATTGGCTTAATTCTGAATACAATTCCAGTTGTTTGTTTTATAATTTTTTTCTTGGCATTAGCAATATTTAAGGTATTAACCTTGTGAGCAAGTTTATTTCATTTAGGTCTGAGGATTAATATAAGAACAAGTTCATGTATTTGTAAGGTACAGTATGTGACTGTGAATTGTGGTCTGCTTTGTAATAGGCAGCACCTGATGCAACTTTTTGTTGAGGTGCTATTTCATCGAGTCAGCATGTCACAAACAAATATACTACTCCCACAGACACATTCAATCTTCCTAACACTGATAAACTAGTTGATACTTTTTTCCTGGTAATGTACCTTTAGACAGAATGCAGTGAATAGATATTTCACATTTTAATCCAATGTATGACCTGATTTGGTTTTGAACTTTCAGTTCTCAAGACAGTTGTTCTTCTGAACCACCAAGGTGATTTGAATAACCTGGAGAAAAACACCAGATGTGTCAACATAATGATCTTCAGGAAATTTAATGAGAATATAGTCAGAGAATCATTAGATTAATTCTCTATAACAAAACTTTACCAGTGTCAAAACACTTTTAAAAATTTACATTTTTTTAGCTCACCTGACCGAAAGGTCATGTGAGCTTATGGCATGGCGCGGCGTGTGTATGTGCGTGCGTGCGTGTGTGTGTGTGTGCGTGCATGTGTGCGTGCGTGCATCGTTAACACCTATTTTCGACTTCTCCTCCAAAACTGCTGGACAGATTTCAATGATACTTGGTCAGAAGCATATATGGGCCGGTGCAATTCAGATTTGTTCATGGTGTTGCCATGGCTACAAAAACTAGGTCAAGGTGACCTAGGGGTTCAAAAATCTTAAAAAATCTTCTTCTCCAAAACCGATGATGGGAGAAAAAAATCTGATGTGATATTTGGCTTTTCTAGGGTCTTAAGCATATAGTTTGTTCATTTCGTGAAGTTTGGTCGAAAAATGGGTTACACGTTTTTGCGTTTAATTTTAAATATTTCGTAAAATGGCTTCAAATTGTTATAACTTGACTATTTGAACAGATAATGACATGAGAATTCAGTTTTGACTTTTTCTTGAAATGACCTTTAAAATAGGGTCAAGGTCACAAATCAAGGTCATGACCTAATTTGTGATTTATGCAGTTTTAGGCAATTTTCTTGCAAATATTAAGAGTTATATGAAATCAAAACATTGTTAAAATGTTCAGCATGACAAAATTTAAAAAGGTACCAAGTTTCGTTACTTTATGATAATCCATGTAGGAGTTGTTGCCCCTGAAATGTTATTTTTGGCTTATAAATACTAAAATTGTGCATTAACTTGAAAACTATAATCTTTTTGTATAGGCATGTATATAAGAATATTGTAGGTATTATGACAACAATCATTTTCATAAATAGTTCAAGGTCATATGATCAAAGGTCAAGGTCACAGCTGCAAAAGATGACAAAAATTGCTAATTATCTTGAAAACTGTTAACTTTTTGTATAGGCATATATATTAGAATATTGTAGACCTGTATTGATATGACGATCATTTTGATATATGGTTCAAGGTCATGTGTTCAAAGGTCAAGGTCACTTCTGCAAAATAAGACATAAATTGCTAATTATCTTGAAAACTATTACCTTTTTGTATAGGCAGGCATATTAGAATATTGTAGGTATTGTGACATAGATCATTTTGCTATATGGTTCAAGGTCATATGTTGAAAGATCAAGGTCACAGCTGCAAAAGAAGACTTAAATTGCTAATTATCTTGAAAACTATTACCTTTTTGTATAGGCAGGCATATTAGAATATTGTAGGTATTGTGACATAGATCATTTTGCTATATGGTTCAAGGTCATATGTTGAAAGATCAAGGTCACAGCTGCAAAAGAAGACTTAAATTGCTAATTATCTTGAAAACCGTTAATTTTTTGTATAGGCATATATATTAGAATATTGTAGGCATTGCAGCAACGATCATTTTGATATTTGGTTCAAGGTCATATGTTGAAAAGTCAAGGTCACGGCTGAAAAAGAAGACAAAAATTGCTAATTATCTTGAAAACTATTTACTTTTTGTATAGGCATATATTTAAGAAAATTGTAGGTATTGATATGACGATCATTATGATTTATGGTTCAAGGTCATATGTTGAAAGGTCAAGGTCACAGCTGCAAAAAAAGACAAAAAAGGCTAATTATCTTGAAAACTGTTAACTTTTTGTATAGGCATATATATTAGAATATTGTAGGTATTGATATGACGATCATTTTGATATATGGTTCAAGGTCATGTGTTCAAAGGTCAAGGTCACTTCTGCAAAATAAGACATAAATTGCTAATTATCTTGAAAACTATTACCTTTTGTATAGGCATATATATTAGAATATTGTAGGTATTGTGACATAGATCATTTTGATATATGGTTCAAGGTCATATGTTGAAAGATCAAGGTCACAGCTGCAAAAGAAGAATTAAATTGCTAATTATCTTGAAAACTGTTAACTTTTTGTATAGGCATATTTAATAGAATATTGTAGGCATTGCAGCAACGATCATTTTGATATATGGTTCAAGGTCATATGTTGAAAGATCAAGGTCATGCATAGCTGCAAAAGAAGACTAAAATTGCTAATTATCTTGAAAACTATTAACTTTTTGTATAGGCATGTATATTAGAATATGGTAGGTGTTGTGACAACGATCATTTTGATATATGGTTCAAGGTCATGTGTACAAAGGTCAAAGTCACAGCTGCAAAAGGAGATTAAATTGCTAATTATCTTAAAAACTGTTATCTTTTTGTATAGGCATGTATATTAGAATATCGTAGATATTGACATGGCGATCACAAATGGTTCAAGGTCATATATGTTCAAAGTCAAGGACATAGTTGCATAAGTATACTGAAATTTGTAAATGATTTGGAAATTATTCATTGCATTACAGTTACTTCATGCATATTATATAATCTACTTATAAATGAAATGTGAGTGGATATATTTCTGATTAAGTTTTGTGGCAGTTCTTAACTTAAGAAAACTTGTTAAGTTTCTGTACCTAATATATTGTCTTTTGCGCTTTGCAAACAATTTTGGACATATCTTCAGGTGAGCATTAAGGCCCATGGGCCTCTTGTTTATATACCTCAACTTCTTTTTAGGGGAATTAAGGAATCAGCATGTCTGTCTGTTAATTTGTTTGTCACTGTCTATGTATAAGATAGTGTCAACTCCAAAACCTTCATGTCTATAGATGGATTTTGACCAAACTTGGAATAAGTGTATAACAACATGAGACAATATGCAAGGTCCATATTTTCATTGTATAGTCAAAAGTAAGGACAACAGTGTCAAATCTAAAATATGTTTAGGGAGGGGGTATTTGGCTCTCAAGAAACAGTTCTCGTAATTTACATATTTGATGAAAATTGACAACAAGTTTCTGAAAATACTCATTAAATAATAATATACATTGCATGTATATCTTTCAGGTTGTCGAGGGAGCAGCTGGGGTAGCAATAGGGGCTTATATGAACAATTTATCAAAGTTTACAAAAAAGAAAGTTGCAATTGTGTGTTGCGGTGCTAATATCAGTGCAGATGTACTCAGAAGATTGTTAGATATGTATCAGTAGCAGTGTCCAATACATAACTTGAGGGACAAAGCGTAAAGAAAAACAATGACCATTTTTAAACATGGTGTCAAAAATGATAATAAACAGACGTCCTGGTTTAAGTGCTAATGTTTTTTATGCTCAGGAAATGTAATTTTAATCTTATTTAATGCAAATATGTCATACTAGTATGTTCTGTATCATCTGTTGAAAGCTATAACATTCAAATTTATGAAGGAGAAGGGATATAAATTTAGAAAGAGATAGAAATACTCAACCTAATTTAGAGAAGATGGACCTGAATTTTGGTTTCAGGGGTGCCAGTGACAGAAGAGTTGCTTGTAGATTTAACACCATAGAAATCCTAATGACTTGAAAACAATTTAAACTGACTTACAATCATCATATGTTTTATTAAATTATAGTTTTAATTGTTAGAGATACGAGGTATTAATGGCAAACCTTATTTTGTCATATAGGTAAGCAGCACACAAGTAGCTTGTAGACCGATCACTGAATAAATCATAATTAATTTGTCTCAAAAATCCATTTGACTTATAGCATTTATGATAAGAAAAAAGTGAAAACTTTTGTTTTAATCAAATTGAATTCAGTACAGGACTTTTAAAGCATAATATATTTTGAATTGTAAGATTATATGACACTTAAAATGTTGTAAAAAGTTTTTCTCTAAATTAAAAAGAGTAGAGCGGAAGGAATCATTTACATCATTGAGTGCCACTTAACAACCCTAGAACAATAATTTTAGAAAGTCAAGACCTGATCATTTGGCAGCTATCAAATCACTTTACTAGTGGATATACATTAACCACCAGCTTGATATCGGTAATGAGACTGTTATAAAAGAAAAAAATATCAAACTCCTTCCAATATTTTAATGTACTGATCAATGGATGGAAATGAAAATTAAACAAGAGGACCATGGGCCTTAAAGCTTATTAGAGGATATGTCCAAAATTGTTTGCAAAGAGAAATATACAATGTATAAATAACAGAGACTTTCAATTTTTTAAGTTTGGAACTGCCAGCATACTTAACCAGAAATATCTAATAACTGTTTATTTATAAGTAGCTAATATGCATGTAGTAACTAAAGTACAATGAATAATTTCCAAATCATTAACCATTTCAGTATGGTTATGCAGCTATGACCTTGACCTTTGAACCTATGACCTTGAAACATAAATCAAGATGGTCATCAAATCAATACCTTCAATATTCTATTATACATGTCTTCTACTAAAAGATAATAGTTTTCATGAAATAAACAATTTAAGCTGTCTTATGCAGCTATGACTTTGACCTTTAATTTTATTACCTTGAATCATATATCAAAATGTTTGTCATATCAATGTCTACACTATTCTAATATACATGCCTATACAAAAAGTTAATAGTTTTCAAGATAATTAAAAATTTCAGTCTTCTTTTTCAGCTGTGACCTTGACCTTTGAACTAATGAACTTGAACCATATATCAAAATGATAATTGTATCCATATCTTCAGTATTGTAATACAGTGTATACATTTCTTTACAAAAAGTCAATAGTTTCAAGATTTATTGATAAATACATGTATATAATTTTTAGCAATTTCCCCACTTAGTGTGTCATGCCATTTCCCCATTTTGAGCCCCATGGCTACCATTTATGCAAATCTAAAACTAGATGACTGAAGAATGTTATATATGAAATAACTAAGGTATATCTCTTGTACATTCAGAGGAAAAGATTTTTAAAGTTTTTCACTATTTCCCCCTTATGGGGCCTCAAGGAGACATAAATCCTTCATTTTTGCAGTCTGAAAGGCATGATAGTAACCAAGTTTTATTAAATTTGGCACAGTGGTTTTGGAGAAGATTAAAATGTCAAAAGTCTATGCACGACGGATGACTATGCATGACAGATGACGGATGAAGATGGATAGCAGTAGCTCATCTGAGCTTTCAGCTCAGGTGAACTAAAAATTTGACAGATTAGTAAAAAAATATCTATACTTTCTTATCCTGGCTATTTAGTTAGTCATTTATAACTCACTGGTCAAATATAGTGCACATACTATATGGAAGAAGAAATCAAATTTTTACAGATGATTATTTCAGTTTTAAATGTTACTTAGTTTATAATGTAAATATTTAAATTATTCCCTTTATTGTATTTTTTCAATTGATATTAATTTCAATTCAAAAGCAACTTTAGGAGCCAAAATAATGAAATATCAGAACTCTAGGTGGACAAAAGATTAAGTGTTTATAAAAAATTCTAAAATGGTCATACTGTTTTGTTCTTATATAGCTAGCAAAAATATGTTTCAAGAGTTATTCCTCTTTATTCATTATCTAGACAAATGTGTAGATAGCAAAAATATATTTCAAGAGTTATTCCCCTTTTTTCATGTGTAGCTTATATGTATGTTATGGATATTTAACAATTTTATAAGATTATATTTTTTTGTAGTTACAAATAAAGTCAGAATAAAACAACAATGAGTTCATTTTGTTATCTACATTCATAAGATTGATTTGGATTAATATAAATTTTGAACTTTAGATTTATTATTTTTCAACTGTTTGGCTTATGTTTTATTTTATCTATCAAACTTTTTGGCCCCAAGTGTCAACAGCGACATTTAAATGTGAGTTTATGGCATAGCGCAATTTGTGTATTTGCATGTGTATGTGTGTGTGGTGTGTGTGCATGCATGTGTGCATTTTCGACTTCTCCTCCGAAAGTACTGGACAGATTTCAGTGAGACATGGCCAGAAGCATGTCTGGGTGGGTGCAATTCAGATTTGTTCATGGCGTTGCCATGGCTACCAAAACTAGGTCATGGTGACCTAGGGGTGTAAAAATCTTTAAAAAAAAAGATATTTGGCTTCTCCAGGGTCTTAAGGCTATAGTTTGTTTATTTCGTTAAATTCGGTCGAAAAATGGGTTACGCGTTTTTGCGTATAATTTAAAAAATTTCGTAAAATGGCTTCAAATTATTATAACTTGACTATTCGAACAGATATTGACATGGGGTTTTCAGTTTTGACTTTTTCTTAAAATAACCTTCAAAATGGGGCCAAGATCATAGTTCAAGGTCATGACCTAGTTTGTAATTTTGCAGTTTTAGGCTATTTTCTTCAAAATTTTAAAGATATATAATATCTAAAACATTGTTACAATGTGCAGCATGACAAAATTTAAAAAGAAACAAAGTTTTGTATGATAATGCATGTAGGAGTTGTTGCCCCTGAAATGTTATTTTTTGCTTATAAAAACTAAAATTGTGCATTCGCTTGAAAACTATTAATTTTTTGCATAGGCATGTATATTAGAATATTGTAGGTATTAAATTCAAGATCATTTTGATATATGATTCAAGGTCATACGTTCAAAGGACAAGGTCATAGGTGCATAAAAAGACTGAAATTGTTAATTATCTTGGAAACTATTAACTTTTTGTATAGGCTTTTATATTATAATATTGTAGGAATTTCTATGGCGATCATTCTGATGTATGATTCAAGGTCTTACGTTCAAAGGTCAAGGTCACAGATGCACAAGAGGACTCATATTGTTAATTATCTTGAAAACTATTAACTTTTTCATTGGCATATATATTAGTATATTGTAGGTTTTGACATGAAGACATTTTGTTTTGTTGTTTTGTATGTGTTAATTAGACGAGTCATTTGGAAATGGTTAAAAAACAATAAGTTTGTAAAAGAAAAGAAACAAAAGTATTTGCAACTTTTGACTTGAAGAAAGCATTTGACTCGGTATGGAGAGAATGTATAAAAATGTATAACTAGCAACATTTAAAATGTTTTAGATGTCGCTGGTATATCATAATAAAGTACTTAAAAAAAGAAAAAAAAAGAAGAAGAAGAAGAAGAAAAAAAAACGTATTAAATTCAAAAATGAGAGTCCAGAATTTGTAGCATTGTACATGTATCAACAACCATAGGAGTGAAACAAGGAGATATTCTTTGTCCAACATTATTTAACTGTCCATAAACGACATCGTTTCATTAATGTGATCCTCTTATTATAGGAGAAAACAAGGTTGTTACCGGCTGACATCGATTATATATATCTAAAAGCCCTGATCCCATATCACAATTATTCCTTAACAAAGATTTTCTCTAACATGAATCTGGCAAATTTGAAATCTTCATGATTTTATCAATTGTTTGGATATTCGGGAATTCAAGGTGTCACTTTAACATCACTTCAAGCTTTAATGTCTTTAGTTTCAACACAAATATTTATTCATAATTAAAAGAAAAAGGAGGTGTTTTTTCAGGTTAAGATATTATTTTAAAAAAGGCGACCACTCAGAATGCGCCCCCTTCCTCCTGCTCTCCGCTTGGGAAGAGGAGGAACGGTCATCAATGACCAGGGTTCCTTCACACGCCAGTGAATAAACCCCAAGCCCGCTTCACGCTCAGAAGGGGGCGCTGTTTCTCGTCCTCGTGGTCTGCAAAGTCCGTCAGTTTTACCCGACGTCCCGGCGATACATACTATAGAAATGATCCCTAAAAGTATGATCTTACCGCTTAGGGTAAAGTACGGATTATATTTTCAATTTAAAATACAACAAAAAAGTGCTCAATTATAGGAAAATAACCATAATATTATTTTTAAAAAACATTAACTGCTGCAAGATCAAAATTAAATATATAAATTAAATTTGTTTTTTTAATACAAAAATTCCACAGAAAATTAATGACTGTTTGATATAACGTGTACATTGTTTACATGTAAGTATATAAATATTGTTAAAGGGAATTTATTTCATCAAGGGAGAACACTCGTATTTTCTCTGTTTATTAGACGTTTATTGACTGTTTAAGCGTTATCAATAACCATTAACACTCAAAATTTCCGTAAAATGTACACTAAATGGCGAGTTTTTAACACCTAACGTATTTAATTTAGTAGACATATTTCCTTTTTTTATTCTGTAGCCTAAACCCTTTAAAACTAGTTTTTAAGAACTCTGAATTTTCAAAGAGAAATTGATCAATTTATTTTATCCAGATATTGACTGTCACCAATTTAGTTTAATTGTTTATATTGAATAACATTGATTGGAGGTTTTCTAGTGGTATTCCGTTTATCATAATAATAATTTATTTTATTAAAGTGTCACATGTCATAACAACATTATCTAAAACAGGTATCATCACAGTACATAAGATATAACATCCAGCCTAAAAGACTTATGAGACACTATAAAACACAATTAATAGACATAGATATATACAAGCATATATAAAAAACTATTAGATTAAAAACTCATATTAAAACATCTGTTAAAGAATTAAAACATGTTATCTCACGAGATTTAAAAAAAACTGAAATGGTAAAAGGAATACATGAACTTGGAAAAGTCGACAAATTTTGGTACTAGCCATTTTTTATGATATGATATGGTCGATTTTTTCGACTTTCTTAAAACGGATCGTACTCGGGTAAAAAGTGTTGTATTGTAGTTGATACATCATCAGGAAATATTTAAAAGTAAAAAAGTCTAGATAATTTTATTAAATCGTCCAGAAAACAAAAATCCGGGAAAGGGGGGGGGGGTACCCGTCCCCAAGTACCTGTGGTCTCTATACATAAAGGCAGACTACCGCAGCGTAATTTTGCTAAACAACTTCGGTATGGTCTCGGCATGACAGTGGTAACATAAGCTTCTGGCTTCAGGTCTTTCTTAAATTGTCGATACGTACGAAGTTTATTTCCATTTTGATTTCCTCTGTCGTTCCACACGTTCGTAAACCAGCATTGCTCATCTAAAATAAACAGCTGGTGCTTTATTTTCGTCATTACAGCTTTTGAGGCAGTATGTGCACTGTCAATGATACTTTTCACACCACAACGAATGGCCAACTTTTCAACGTTTGTATCCCAAGACCTGTTTTTACGTTTGGACCACTGATACACTTTATAAAGTAAACGATGGGGCTCCACTGATTTTAACTTGCAGGCAAGACGAAATACTTCAGTCCGTTGCTTTTCGAAACAGGACATCCAGCCCATGTCCCCCATCTTAGCTATATTGGAAGAAGTTTTAGATACTCCAAGAAAAAGGCGCATGGCACGATTTTGAATGGTATTAATGGCCCTATGCTCACTATGTCCCCATATTCCAGAGCAATACATAAGAATGGGTTGTACCAAGGACTCGTAGAGCTTCGTAAACACGGAGTATGACATTCCACCTGAAGAGTTAAAGCTCTAGCTGTACGTAAAACACTGATTAGGCAAAACGAACAATTAATAAATAATGAAATAAACTATTGTTATGAAATAATTGATCATGAGAAAATATATTTAATTTGAATTAGCGGGGAATATCAATTGTGAAGTTATGGAATGGTATGAAATACAGATTTGCTCATTACTATTCTATTACTAAGTAAATAATATTTACCTGTTTTTATTTATTTATTAAATATAAAAAAAATAATAAAGAAACCTGATAATAACCAGAGAAACAAGACCAAGAAACCATGAAGGAAATAAGACAAAAACTAGACAATTTTACACGAGTATAAAGGCCACTGAAAATAAAATCTGACGGACACTATTTGAAATTTATATTTTCAAATGATGTGCTTCAGGGCTCCAGCTGGTCCACTTATTGTGTTACGAGTCAGTCTTATGGGTATCAATACTGCTATTGGGTCCCATTAGGATTCCCCTTGGGTACTGGATATTAACTTCTGTAATAGTGATCAGGACTTAGTCCGTTTGTTGTTCTTGAATACCTGCATTTAACACGTCCCTAGTTTATCCCTAAAATAGATGTATATCAAAATGTTTCTTTTACTTAGTGACATTATGCTAATAAATTGGTTGATGTGTAATGGTTACTTTTGTAGTATTGCCAATGTTATAATTGTATACACTAAATGTCTACGATAGGTACTTATTTGAAAAAAAAAACTTAATGAATGTTAATTCTAGTTAATCTTATAAAATAAATCATTAGCAAATGTAATGAGTAGATATCTGGGTCGATGACATAACCGTTTTTATTTTTTATTTATTTATTTTTTTTTTTTTGCCTTTTCTTGCTTTCGAAATAGAGTTGAGGTATTTGTGGTGTTGAACACTAACATGTGCGCAAAAGTCACTTTTATTCCGTTAAAGTACTTTAACGACCGTTAATGTACTTTAACGAATAATGTGATTACGACGTTCCATATATATATACGTGTTTATTTGATTATCAAGTGCGATCCTTTGATATATTGTTATTATGATTCCCCACCCAAAGGTGGGGAATCATATTGTTTTCGTTCTGTTTCTTCTTCTTCTTCTTCTTATTATTATTATGATTCCCCACCCAAAGGTGGGGAATCATATTGTTTTTGTTCTGTTTCTTCTTCTTCTTCTTCTTCTTCTTATTATTTTATTATTTTTATAATTTTTTTTCCTTAAAATCGTCCGGTGCAGAACTAAAATTGTCCGGTGCAGAACTCGAAAACGGTATGATGGGTTTCGATGAAATTTGGTACCAACAATCTGCTATCTTGGTAGATATGGATAGATGATCAAATTTTTTTCTATCTCGACGGCTCAGCGGTCGGTGCGTGTTAATTGCATAATTTAATACCAAACATCTTTCTGTCCAATACGTACAAAGAGAGATAACTCTTACAGAATCTTCTTCTTTCTTATTCAGTTTCTCAGATATATGAGCGCCCGATAAAAATGGGTAATCTGAATTAATGTATAAAGTTAAGCACTAAACAAAAATGATTGAATGTTAATGAACTACATGTTAATTAAGTGACTAACCTCTTTCTCACATACAGAATTTGTTCTTAATAAATTCTCAGTTACTAGGTATTAAATTACTTATTTAATTAAGATGGGGTCTTAAAAACAAAAATCACTAATTTTTCCTTAAACACTTTGCGGTGTGCTATAAAACCATATATAGGGCTTTGTCATAACTTTTAAACTGTTGAAAACATGGCTTTGTGATAACTTTTACTGTTGATATCCCCACCCCTAAAGTATATATTTTCTGGTTCCTAATGATAAAATGAAAAGAATGACACTAATCAAAGACACCTAAGGTCCTTTCCCACTGAAGGGTAGGGCTGGGTGGTGCTAAGTTAATTTTAAACTTTTGAAATCCCCACCCCTAATTTATGTATTTTCTGGTTCCTTAAGAAAAGTTGAATAGAGTGATATTAATAAAGAGCATCTAAGGTCATTTCCCACTGTGGGTGGTGCTATGTACATGTATAGCTTTTAAATAGTTAAAATCCCTTCCACTCATCTGTATATTTTCTTGTTCATTATGGACTTTTGAAAAGAGTGATAAAAACCTCCAGGAAATCCTTTTCAAGAGAGAGTAGGGGTGGGAAGCCAGAATTCTTAACACCCACCCTCAGTCAAGAAACACTATCTTATGGCATACTTGATTTCATTTCTTAAGGCAAGTTTACAGGATTAAATTCCTATTCAAAGAATTGTAAACAAATTTAATAGCATTATTACATGTTTTGATATGGATAATTGCTTTAATCTCTTTGTCAATTATCCATTAAATTAAATATGTAGGTTATGGCTACTTCACAGACATGACACACGTCAATCAAATTTGTTGGCTAAACACCTCACAGTTCGTGAAATAGATTTGCTATCAATCAAAGTTGAATACTTGTCCAATCAAAATACACCAGCTCATTGTAATTGCCAAATTAATGGATAGGGTCTATGTTAGAAGACAGAACGCATGATTCTGATCTATTGAACTTGTAAAATTTACATACATTTAAAAAAAATTATAAATTTAAACATGCAGATTCGGACTCCCGTGATCAATTGGTTTCTTTTAACAAAAAACGTTGTTGCAACAATGGGGTATGAGGGAATGAAAATATATATAAAAATGAATACTACTCGAATTATAATTGTACAATTCGATGTTAACTTTAAATTTACTTGTCTTCCGCCCTTTCTCTTAGTTAGCTTTCGATTACTAATAATGGATACTATCGATCCATCTCGAGATCAGTCCATCAGCAGGTGTATATTTTAGACAATATATAGATTATGGATGGTGGGGAATCATACGTAACTGGTATCCCAGTTACAATCTCTAGTTATTATTATGATTCCCCACCCAAAGGTGGGGAATCATATTGTTTTCGTTCTGTTTCTTCTTCTTCTTCTTATTATTATTATTATTTTTATAATTTTTTTTCTTCCTTAAAATTGTCCGGTGCAGAACTCGGAAACGGTATGATGGGTTTCGATGAAATTTGGTACCAACAATCTGCTATCTTAGTAGATATGGATAAATGATCAAATTTTTTTCTAACTCGACGGCTCAGCGGTCGGTGCGTGTAAATTGCGTAATTTAATTCCAAACATCTTTCTGTCCAATACGTACAAAGATAGATAACTCTTACAGAATCTTCTTCTTCTTTCTTATTCAGTTTCTCAGATATATGAGGGCCCGTTAAAAATGGGTAATCTGAATTAATGTATACAGTTTAGCACTAAACAAAAATGATTGAATGTTAATGAACTACATGTTAATAAAGTGACTAACCTCTTTCTCACATACATAATTTGTTCTTAATAAATTCTCAGTTACTATGTATTAAATTGTTAAAAATATATCAAATTTTTATCAGCACTGCCAAACAAGTTAAACGCATCATTCAATCTCGTTCAAAATTTTAGGATAGGTTCCTGCACCATTAAAGTTTTACATCCATGGGTATTTATTGGGTGAGGGACAGGAAGATGGGTCTTAAAAACAAAAATCACCAATTTTTCCTTAAACACTTTGCGGTGTGCTATAAAACCATATATAGGGCTTTGTCATAACTCATAAACTAATGAGATCCCCATCCCTAAAGTATATATTTTCTGGTTCCTAATGATAAAATGAAAAGAATGACACTAATCAAAGACACCTAAGGTCCTTTCCCACTGAAGGGTAGGGCTGGGTGGTGCTAAGTTAATTTTAAACTATTGAAATCCCCACCCCTAATTTATGTATTTTCTGGTTCCTTATGAAAAGTTGAATAGAGTGATATTAATAAAGGGCACCTAAGGTCATTTCCCACTGTGGGTGGTGCTATGTATATGTATAGCTTTTTAAATAGTTAAAATCCTTTCCACTCATCTGTATATTTTTTTGTTCATTATTGACTTTTGAAAAGAGTGATAAAAACCTCCAGGAAATCATTTTCAAGAGAGGGTAGGGGTGGGAAGCCAGAATTCTTAACACCCACCCTCAGTCAAGAAACACTATCTTATGGCATACTTGATTTCATTTCTTAAGGCAAGTTTACAGGATTAAATTCCTATTCAAAGAATTGTAAACAAATTCAATAGCATTATTACATGTTTTGATATGGATAATTGCTTTAATCTCTTTGTCAATTATCCATTAATATGTAGGTTATGGCTACTTCACAGTCATGACACACGTCAATCAAATTTGTTGGTTAAACACCTCACAGTTCGTGAAATAGATTTGCTATCAATCAAAGTTGAATACCTGTCCAATCAAAATACACCAGCTAATAGAATTGCCAATTTAATGGATAGGACCTATGTCAGAAGACAGAACGCATGATTCTGATCTATTAAACTTGTATAATTTACATACATTTCGAATTATAAATTTATACATGCAGATTCGGACTCCCGTGATCAATTGGTTTCTTTTAACAAAAAAAACATTGTTGCAACAATGGGGTATGAGGGAATGAAAATATATATTAAAATGTATACTACTCGAATTATAATTGTACAATTCGATGTTAACTTTAAATTTACTTGTCTTCTGCCCTTTCTCTTAGTCAGCTTTCGATTACTAGTAATGGATACTATCAATCCATCTCGAGATCAGTCCATCAGCAGGTGTATATTTTAGACAATATAGATTATGGATGGTGGGGAATCATACGTAACTGGTATCCCAGTTACAATCTCTAGTTGTACACGTGTATTTATTAGAGGATCGGTGAATTTTATATCGGATGAGAGCATAGGTACGAAATTCTTTGTGTCATATGCAAAATTTGGAATTTTTATTAAAAAAAAATTCGTATATGACAAATTTTGAATGTTTTATTGTATATGAAAATAAAAAATTTCGCATGAGACAAATTTTGAATGTGTTATTTTATGAAAATTTTAAAATTCGCATAGGACACCTGCATAAACCAAATAAAGTTACCGACATTACATGTGATGGCTATATCTGTTCAATTGCATCTTCATTAATTATCTTTAATTTTTTTGATTAAAAAAGCACGTACAGTCAAATACCGTCTCAAACAAGACAAATAATATCATACATGGAGTAACTGTGTCCATGGGGAAAAGACCCTTTTACCCACCTCGTTTGAACTCAATATGACCGAACAAAATCCAAATTTAAATTCTAGAAGAACTAGCATGTGAGTTAGCGAAACATCTAGACCCATTTTCAACAACGATCGTAAATGGATAGGTTGACTTAAATTTTTAAAATTGTGGCATCGGTCCATTGAAAAGACCTGTATCACAGGCATTACTGAAACACATACTATGTAACAACAATTTAGAAAGTGAACATCTTTATTTGGTATTTGAAAAAGGAATTCGATATCATATCTCACGAACTGTTCAAGAGCAAACTCAATACGTATGGTATAACAAAAACACCCTAAACTGAATAGATGATTTCGCACAGATCACTCCAAAATTAAAATATTAAACAGTCAAATACATCTATATATCTTGAACAAGAAACTGTGTTAAGAACCTACTCCGATTTTAATACATCTACAAACATATATTATAGTTTTTTTTCACGCCGATTATGTTACATGGAATTTTATAGAGGTGGAAGCGAATGAAACACAACCTACGTTTTCATCAGTGTGTGACTAAAATGAACCTGAAATGGAGTCAGCAATGGATGACAGCAGTATCAAAGCTCGTTAAACACTTTGGTTCTTGCATAGAAACATTTCCCTATGTCCTCATAAGGTCCGATTACAAGTAAACTAGGGCAAATTTTGATATATTCTACAGATGCAACTTCACACAGAACTTGACTCACGATAAGATTGTTTACAAGTATAGCTAAAAGCAGTTAAAACATCAGCAAGTTTTATATATCCAGTTATATTTACAAAACAGGAACAATGACATCAAAACAAATTTAAATGTCAATAAGGCAAAAATAACGGGCGTAGATAAAAAAGTGGTAATCATATATTCTAGTAAGGTACTTGCCATTTTTTCCAATCAGAAAAATGTTAATGAACAGCAAATGTTTACTGGCGTGAATAACGTTACCACCCATCATTTGTATCACGAATCCTAAGACGGACCTGTCCCTACCGATAAGATGCATCTGACCGTCTACTATTTCTTTATTCCGATTTTCCAAGCTGATTTCAATCGAAAATGTTGTATTCACCCATTTATTTTTTAAATTGCAAAATGCAGAAAACCTTTTTCTTATTATTTTGTGTTTTTATAACATATAAAACCTCAGTTTTTGCGCAGCATTAGAATCTAAAGCTCAGTCCAGCTCTGGTCAGAAAAGAGCAATTACCTTGGTAAACAATATTGCACCAAACATAAAAATTAGTGAACTATTTTTTTTTTTTTTTTTTGGGGGGGGGGGGGGGGGGTGGGGGGTGGCTGGGTGACCAAACGCAAGTCTAAAGATGACAGAAGTTCTCACTAAAGTTCTTATGCCATGTAAATTATTTAGGAATTAATTGAATAAATGGATGAATAAACGAGTCAATAAAAGAATGAATGAAAAATACATGCGTAAATATATAACACAAATACCTGTTAAATTTTGATGTGCCAGATGTGCACACTTTGGAAAATCATTTCTCATCAGTGACACTAGGGGCTGAAAAGTTTGATTGCATTTTTCCATGCAGAACAAATGCGTTTTAATTGTGTTCTAGAGATAAAAAGAATAAGCCAAATATTTGAAAATTAATGAATCTAAAATTCCAAAATTATATGAATCCAAATCCAGCTAAGGAATGCTTTGCATGAGGGATCAAACCTTAGTTTAAAATAAATTTTTAAAAAGGGCAAAAAAGAATGAATGAATGGATGGATGGATGAATGGGTGGATGAGTGAATGAATGAGGGTTGGTATGATGATGTTGATTATATATTGTTTATAACAAGAATACACTAGATAACTTAAAACATGAGAACTGTTTATCTAAAACGTCAATTTTTTCAATAAAATGGTATCTTTTGATAAATTTTACTTAACACAGGAGAGCCAATTTCTGAAGATGCGAATTATGATAATTCAAAATTACAATTCATGAAGAAAAAGTTTTTCTTAACTCACCTGATCGAAAGGTCATGTGAGCTTATGGCAAGGCGCGGCGTGTGTATGTGCGTGCGTGCGTGTGTGTGTGCATCGTTAACACCTATTTTCGACTTCTCCTCCAAAACTGCTGGACAGATTTCAATGATACTTGGCCAGAAGCATGTCTGGGTCGGTGCAATTCAGTTTTGTTCATGGCATTGCCATGGCTACTAAAACTAGATAATGGTGACCTAGGGGTCCAAAAATCTAAAAAAATCTCAAAGGTCAAGTTCATTGATGCATTAGTAGACTCAAATTGGTAATTATCTTAAAAACTATGAACTTTTTGCATAGGCAAATATACTAAAATATTGTAGGTATTGACATGGCGATCATTTTGATATAAGGCTCAAGGTCATATGTTCAAAGGTCAAAGTCAAAGGTGCATAAAAAACTGATTTTTATTATCTTGGAAACTTTTAACTTTTTGTATTGACATGTATATTAGAATATTGTAGGGATTGATATGGCGATCATTCTGATATAAGATTCAAGATCGTACATTTAAAGGTCAAGGTCATTGATGCATAAGACGACTCAAATTGTTAATTATCTTAAAAACTATTAACTTTTTGTATAGGCATGTTTATTAGAATATTATATGTATTTTGCAAATGAGTTTGGCTATATCCTCAGGTGAGCGTTTAGGCCCATGGGCCTCTTGTTTGTGTTTTATAATGTTGTTCAAAAGTAATTTGTAAAAATTACAAATCGTCAAAAAATGAGGTTATGAAATCTTTGGCCTTCTGAAATTAATTTGGCCCTCTGGAAACTGATATCAACAAATAAACCATGTAAGCCCTCAATTATATCTAAAATGAATTAAATTGCTTCTATAAGTTACCATGTCATTACAAAATAATTGTTTAATTGGCGTTTTTTAAACACCGATTCTTTAATTCAATAGACGGCTATTGACTAAGCCTATTTAATTTTCTGTGAAACAAATCGCCTCTTTACACGTACTGATACGTACACATTAACATTTATTCTAATTGATTATTAATTATTTTTAACAAAAGAAAATATCAAATGAAATATTTATAGTTTGTTTTTCATGGTCTTAGATAGGCTGGCAGTCGAACAAATAGTGAACGTGTGTATGGAATTCCATGTTATTGTACTGTAGCTGTTCTGACAAAGGTATGAACTAATATTATAAATTTTATTTTTTTAAAGAATCAAATATGTTAACATCCGATTTTAGGGGATACACAGAGGCTGTCTGCTAGTTCCTGCTCTTGGATTGCATTACTTCCGGGTAAGTTTTGTCATTTTTTTCTTATCTATAACTATCCATCCAAATGATCTTGTTTGTTTTCATACTTGTCTTATTGTTGTAACAGGTTTTCGGTTGCTCAGTCTATATTGCGAAGTATTCATGGCTCAGTTACAGTCACATATATAACATTTTTGAAATAATTTATTTGGATATTATGCATTATTACATCTTTACAGATAGAGATCTCAAAAAGACTGTTCATCTAAATGCATCAAAGTTCACAGAAGCTAAGCCAGTGTCGTTAAGCGCACTATCAGTGGAATAGAAAGGTATGTCCTGTATTATGCCTCCTTAAACAACTTATAATTTATTAACTTTGTTTTGTCTTAAAATGTCTAGTAACTTTAACCACAATTTGCGTAATTTAAAAGACAATATATTGTTTTAAACGAACTACACATTATACTACAAGTGTGAATTCTTAAACTGTATAAGTTTCAAGTCATCTATATACCGACAGGACCGCTGTATCTACCACCACCAGTATATCATACACCACGAGCACTGTCATTACTGCTACCGATACACCACCAACGTCATCCTAACCACCAGCACAAGGCCCCTGTATTTTCACAAACATTAATCTTTTTTATATTATAAACTATTATAAACATTTGTGACAAAACATTATAGTGTCACAAGATTGAAATGATGTTCAAAGATTTTTAAAATAGCCAGAATTAAGAAACAATTGTTAAAACTGACACCACCATTACCACCACAAACAGCTCCACCACTACCATACACCACACAACGCACCACCACCACAAACAACAACAACGACAATATTAATGCTACCACCACACCACCTCCAACGCAACCACAATCACCACCAACACCACATTATCAACACTACCGTCACAAACCACCGTGATCACCAACATCAGCGCTATCAAAAGTAGCATAGCCAGAAGCATCTCTACCACCATTATATCCAGCACCGCCGTCATTACCTCTAACGCCACTGCCGCCGCCGCCACCGCCACCACTTGACCATTACTGCCGCTACAACCAATTGCAACACTTGACGAAACTTCACTGTTGTCAACACCACCACTTGGCGACCATCACTGCCGCCAACATCACCACTTCACAACCATCACTGCCGCCATCACAACCAGCACTTCAAGAACATCACTACCGCCACCACCACCACTGCCGCGACCACCATCACCACCACCATTACAACTCCTTCATCACCTCTTTTACTACCCTCGTCTCCAATTTTCAACTACATTGCATTTCCAATCAAAAATGCTAATTCTATTCAATATGTATGATTGATGGTATTGTTCAACAGTTTATTCACTGGGGAAGCCGCTTTTATGAGATATAAGTAATTGATTTCTTTGTTAGTGTATCTGCTACGTATTTATAGATTCACCTGGGCTCTGATCAATTTTTCACCTGAGGAATCTGAATTCATATAGATCAATATCGTTTATTCTTACACGCAAAACTACAGAAAGGAACACAAAGAAAAACCAATCAGTGAATTCTTTTGATCTTACGTAATGTGGTATTCAAGTTTTGAATAAATGATAGATTACATTTTAACTAATTTGATATTTGTTGTCACGAAATGATTGAATTATTATATGTCTCAAAAGTTAAACCAGCATCTTTTTTGTTCGCCTTAGCATCTTAATCAGTAAACATGACGGTGACGGTTTCCCAGTTGAGATATAAAATGGGCAATAGGCAATAGAGTAAGGGAATCAGAAGGGAAGATTACATCATAAACACCAAGAAATAGACATTTTAGATAAGTGACGATGATTCTCGGTGTTGTATAAATATGTTTCATTCGGTATCTTAATTCATTAGCGTTAATGAGACAGTTCGTATTATGTCGATGGTTTTTTATATCCATTACCAAATTAAAAGGCTTGCCTAAGGTGTTGCTTTTGCTAATCACGGGATAATCGCGAGTATATGTCTACTATATTGCCATTTTATATGTTTTTATATACAAACATCACAAAACATCGACACATCAATAAAAATAGAGTATTTGCTAATGTTTGTTGTGGTCTCTAGATGGTAATTTACATTTCGAAAAAAAAAATTAAACAAAATAAAATAGAAATAAACTCTGCTGTAAGCTGATGCCAATGAATGTAATTTTTGATAGCAAATTATTCCCGCAAAAAGACCTACCATACTACCCCCATAAAGAGATAGAACATTCCAGTGTTGGTATTATCTGTTCGGAGTTTTTAACATTTTTGTTGCTTTCGCTACAACTCAGAAGATACTATATTTAGTTACAACCTTCTTTGTAGAGCCTTTAAAATCAGCTAGGTAATATTAAATTGACATTTTTTAACAATTGAATTGTGTTAAAATGATGTTTATTGTCAATATGAATGCAAATACTTTGCAAGCAAAATAACGCGCGTAAGCTCGTTGTGATTAGTTTGCCTTGTAAAGTTTTTGCATTCATATTGACAATGAACATCATTTTAAAACAGTTCAATTATTATTTTCGTTAAATATTTCAAAATAAAAATAATTCTTTGATTTCAAGACTCAAAATTTCCTTTTACAACACATGCACATCAGAGGAAATTCAGCCACGAAGAACGTGCACGCACATTTTGGACCTAGAGCATGATTTTCAACCGAAATATAGTCCACAAATAACAACACATTTATTTTGTTGATATTTAAATTGTAATTATTATTATTATTACATCTAATATTCTCAAAAATTCATATGTGTATGTAAAATCTCGAAAATTTATGCGCTTTTGGCGTGGTCAGCTATGTTTGCTGATTGTAGTTGTGTATCGTATTTTATATGTATTCATACACAGAGTCAAGTGGTTTATTGTCTATGTGAACGCAACGGCTTTCACGCTTGGGGAAATGGGGATTTTACAGCGCAATGAAAATATATTTATTGAACAACATCAATTTAACCACATTACAATACAATTTTTTTCTGTTTACAATTTGCTTTAAATAAGTTTAAAAGTTTAGATTTTAAAATTAAACTCTTCATGGATTAATTATTTTAATTATACTGACCAATATCGTCAAGAAGATATAATTAAATTACTTAATACATTTTATGATTCTGACTCGCCAAACAATTTTTCTTGTCACTTTTCTGTTCTAAAATTTTTATTAATATATAAAAAATATGCATATACATGCAATTGAGTGACTTTCGTTATCATATCTATTGTGTGCTTAAAAACATTTACCTTCGCTCTGTGAAGAGGCTGACAACATCGACTCGTAAGCATTTGGTTACAAGTCTTTCTATAGACTTTAAAAACTAGGATACAATAATGAATAATTATACTGATACTATCGAGCGGTGTCAGTATTCGAAAGGTCTAAAGCGAGCGCCTTCTGATCACAGACCTCTCACGTCTAAGGTCAAATCTCACCCAGACAGACCCTAGTGAGACAGTTCACAGTTTGCTTGTCAAATGTAGGTGTTATTTCTTTATTCCGGTTTCCTCCACCATTCTTGAACAGATAGCATCAATATAAATGAAAGAAACTTTACTGGAGCGTAAAACACTAAAATATTTCTGTCTTCTTCACTGTCTAATGGCAGTGTGAAGCATGTTTTGAGTGACTAGGCTTACCTAGAAGCATGTTCAACACTGGTATGGTACAAGGGAAGAAGTTACCTTATTGCGTGTCCGTATTGTCGCTGATATAGTCAAAGCTAATGTCATTGTGTCCTTACCCAGTTTGGTGTATTTTGGTAGGTAGAGCGCTGCATTAACACAGTTTCAGAACCAAACGTAAAAATGTTTAAAATAATCCATTGTTAATAAAGTTCGCTAGTTTTGTCGTGTGACGTACGAACTCCCGCTTATTTTAGCGATTGTCGAGTCCAGTGATATTTCTAACATTTTAGGTTTCCTCAAATTTATTTTGAAGGATTTTGTTTTGGTATTTTGTGATCATTCCAGTAGAAAATTATATTAATGATTTGTATTTTTAACTAATCACAAACATTATTTTCAGACTAACTACCCACAAGAGTTTGTATATCAGCCACGAGTATTAGAAGCTTATTAATACGTTCAGAGTTAAGCATTTATATTTTGTACGTCATTATCGGCATCTTAATTAAGGGACGTTATTATAAGGCAACAATCATTCAATGCTAACAAAAGACGAGTAAAATTTCATTATTTATTCAATTCAGACTAATTTACAGGTTATTTTTGTCTCGTATTACATTGTGATAAAACTCTTGGATACCGATAAGTGAAATGTGGGCATTTTTATTTGTATTTTATTTGATTTTTTGTTGTGTGTGTGTGTGTGTGTGTGTGTGTGTGTGTGTGTGTGTGAGAGAGAGAGAGAGAGAGAGAGAGAGAGAGAGAGAGAGAGAGAGAGAGAGAGAGATGACGTAGAGAACTTTGCATAAAATCCTGTTTCTTGGAAAAAAAATTTATCGCTCGTCAACAGGCGACCATGAAAGAAAGCTCGCAGATACGACGTTTTTCGAATTTGTAGTTGTTTAAATAATGCTATAGCACAGGTAAAAGTCATTTTACATGTGCTGAATTATATATCGTAAAATAACAACAGTACCGCAAGCAGTACATATTAGTAATACACCCGCTAGTGGGGCATTGTAGTTCATTCAATTAGTGATCTGCAACCAGTACTTATCACCTTTTGAATAAAAAAGAGCAAATGGACGCTATTCAATAGCATATTAAAGGCGATATTATAGTAGTCAAGGCACTTAAGAAATTTAAGACTTATATACCCCATGTAAACAAAGCATACAGAAGGTCATTACTATATTGACTATAAATTGCAACAAGAGAGAGGTGACCATAACCGCTACCGTAGGGTTAAAAGGATGTCTGAATCCTTTTGTCTATATATGTAACTATAATTATGTATAATGTACTTATTTTTGTGTATATATAACTGACAAATAAAATATGTTTAAATCAAAGGATGTTGTTCTATTACACAATCAGTTCCCTGAATTAATTTATGCAAATTTAACATTAAAAATTGTTTTAATTGTAAATTGAGTTCCATATATTATAGAAAATTTTATTCTTTTAATTATTTTATATGCTTTATTTTGGAAAACATGTCAAACATGCATATGTTAAAAAAGACTCTGTTAACCTTCAAAGCAACAACACAATTTCATAATATGATAGCTCATTAAATTTCATTCAAAATTTCAGGTTATAACACATACCAAAATTTCATTAAAATCTGTTCAAAACGATAGGACTACCTGAACTAGTTAAGGTCACAAGGTTGCTCAGATTATATAAAATAAATCTAAGTATAAAAGGGGCATAACTCCATTAAATATTATAGAAGCTTTACAAGTTTATAATATACATACTTTCAAATCATTACAAACACACATACCAAATTCCTTTTTAATCCATTCAAAACTGTAGATCGAGTTAAGGTCAGAAGCTTCCTATATTTAACAGTAAAAGGGGCACAAGTTCATTAAATATTCGAACAGCATCACAACTTTACAATAAGCACACCGTTAGGTCATAACAAACACACATATCAAATTCCTTTATAATCCATTCGAAACTGTAGGACTAATTGAGGTCAGAAGCTAAATGTTAACGAACAGACAACTGTAGGACTAATTGAGGTCAGAAGCTAAATGTTAACGAACAGACAACTGTAGGACTAATTGAGGTCAGAAGCTAAATGTTAACGAACAGACAACTGTAGGACTAATTGAGGTCAGAAGCTAAATGTTAACGAACAGACAACTGTAGGACTAATTGAGGTCAGAAGCTAAATGTTAACGAACAGACAGACTGAGTGACCGAATGATAAGCATATAGGCTCCGTTTTCCCCTGAAAGCGGAACTAAAATAAAGATATATGAGTCATGTTTCATAGCTTCACATTTTCACATGTTCAATAAATAATCATCTGCTTTTATAGATTAATCTTCAGAAATTAAAATTTTTGCGCCTATTTGCTACCGTATCATAACTTCTGCTTTGATTTTAGTGCAAAGTTATTAATTTGAATCACATTTGGTTGGTATATTTCAAGTTTGTCTTTAAAATCGCCGGGAATGGAAACATTATCTTTTGTATAATGCTTTATAAGTCTCAGAATTCTAAGAAAGCAGACTCATTAATTTGTCTACAATTGCATCTGCAATCTATTATTTTTTAATCTTCCTCAACAATACCTTTTAATTAACTTTTAAACCTTGGAAAGCTGAAATCGCACTGATACGGCTTAAACAATAACCAGAAGACGTTTTAGTCGGCTTCATACATCTTGTACACTTGTACAGTTCGGCTTTCTTATTTAGTTCATCGAGTCCAAACTTTCGTTCAGCTTCTAAAAACAATCATGTAGTTTTATTATTTATTCATTTTAAAGATTTATTGTCGCATGGTCTTCCTCACTGGTAGTCAGCTCAAGCTATTACCGGTTCAGCTTCCTTCATCAAACAACTCTTCATTCTATTTCAACAAGTCGTGACATCCATTAATATTGAGCAGTGTTAGAAAAATCATTAAATCAGAGATATATAGCTTAGTGTGTGAGTTTTATATGAGCCATGGAGTCATATTTCATTATAAATTAACTTTATACTCGAAAAAATAACATAAATAAAACAAAAAAAATCTCAATCACCACTAGAAAATCACTGGTACAAAGTCATTACCATAACAGATTATATTACTCGTCCAGCCAGACAAACTAATGGTTATGGCTTCTACAAACAACGATTGTTACAGTAAATCATCAAATATAACGTCAAACACATATACCATTACCAAAACATATAACCATTATAGAACAGAGCTTTAAAAAGATACAAAACGTGTATGTCTATTTCATATTCTGATACAAAACACACAGACAATTTATGTTACATAGAATCGTAACTTATGGAATCTTAACAACTACGTATACTAACCTAATATGATGTCTTATAATATGTTAATATGTACAAAAATTTATCTATTCTGAAACATCTTTCAATAGTTTAAATCCTTCTCTTAAATTTGAAGTCTAAAGATTAAAAAAAATAAAATAATATATATATATATATATATATATATATATATATATATATATATAGGAGTTCCACTTTAGCATACAAGGTGATCATTTTGAAAAAATCATTGTTTCTTCACAAAAAAAAAAAAAAAAAAAACAAAAAAAACAAAAAAAAAAAAAAAAAAAAACTGGGAAATTGCTGATGTTATGTGAAAACAACATCAAACAAACTAGTCTATCAATTATAGTTTCGTGTTACACGAATTTGTTTCAGAGAGTTAATTTAGTCTGTAGCAAAGGTATTGTCATATACCATTTTTTGAATTTAATCATAAAATACATTCAAAAAATGGTATTGTCATTATTGTCATATACCATTTTTTGAATGTATTTTATGATTAAATTCAAAAAATGGTATATGACAGTATCATCATGTGATAAACATAATTATTTGCTACAGTTTTACAACAATCGTCTTAATCTGACGTCTTACTGTTGTCATATCCAGGTACCAAACGATAGATTAAATTGCGAACCTATTGCCTAGTACGAGTGCATGTACATGTTTTAGCAGCAGTTGGTTTTCTCTGTTCTTTTTAAAACTTATATAACGAATTATTGTGTTAGAATTGTTGTTCGGCAGAAAAAAAACAAACAGTTTCATCCCATGTCAAAAGCTAAATACAATACATGCATGTAATCACATTGTATTTAAACACATGTAATTATATCATGTATACTCATTAGGTTTCAGACGAGTTACACAACTATCAAAGCTATTATTACTCCCGCATGTATGTTGTTTACATTTTATAATATTTTGTAAGGCGCAAATTAATTATATTTATAAAATAAATATTGTATAGAAGAATCGGGTTATTGTTAAAAAACATGTTAAACGTTGCCAAATTATTCCATTCTTCATTATGGATATACAAAATTACTTCATGCATTGAAAGATATATATGTACATGTACTACTAAATCATTATCAGTAATGGCCTCCAGACTTAATTTTAATTATTTTAACACAATACAGGCTGCAAACAAAAATATACTGAAGATACCATCAACAAAATGTTTGTTTTTGATAAACAACATATTTGTTGTGTTTGACAATAAAATTTTCCAACAAATAATCGGTATACCAATGGGCACAAATTGTGCACCTTTGCTTGCTTGATTTAATTCTTTATTTATATAAATATATAATCAGAATTGTACAAAACCTTGTCAAATCTGAAGAGAAAACTGTCGCTAAATTATTTATATAATTAACTCATCTGTTCAATCTCTAAACAAACCAAAATCTGGAGAATACGCGAATGTCATATAACCAAGTGAGCTTAAAATAAAAGAGACTGTTTCTTCATGTTGTGATTTATATTTGGACTTGTACCTAAATTATGACACCTACGTAAGGTTACATCTGAAGCTATACGATAAACGTGGTGACTTCAATTTTTCTATTGTTAACTTTTGGTTTCTTTGCTTCTTCTGCGTATAGTTTATATGTTTCACAGTTAATATGGTATGGTAGAGCTTGTTCCCACTACAGGGGACTTTCTACAACGAAATAAGCTGCTTACAATTAACTCAAGAATATTGCAAGCTCAGGCTCAGCAAGACCCTCGAAAGTTCTGTGGCCGTCATCACAATATTGTTTATAAATATGAAGTCACGGTGTCCAAACTGGATATACTTGACTTATACCATAGTTCCTTGTTCCATCATTCTCAAATTTGACTTTTCATGTGACGGGTGTAGCTAGCTAGACAGGAGGTGTTTACCCTTCCGGAACATCCGCCCTCACTTCCTTGGTGGAAGTGACAGCTTCAAAAGCTATGTACAAAGAAACTGACATTAATTTTTTGTATATTTATATTTACTTTTATTGACATTAAGCTTATTTATATTCGTAATTATTGAACTGATAAAACTACATGTAGATAACAAGTATTTCGTTTGTAATTTGACTTTAAGAAGAAAATAATGTGATAACATTGGCATAAATATACATTAAGTGATACGTCAGTCAAAAACCACATTTATGGTTGATTGTATTGATTTTATGAATATAGCGATTTATAATATATATATATATATATATATATATATATATATATATATATATATATATATATATATATATAGTGTGTGTGTGTGTGTGTGTGTGTGTGTGTGTGTGTGTGTGTTTTTACAGTGGAATGTTTAAGTTCAGAGTTTATGTTATTTTTTTTGTTCTTTAATTCAATAATAATAAAATTTGTATTCGAATTTTTTTGTGTGATTTGCAAAAGCTTTTAAAATTAAAAACCTGTTATGTGCTGATTTTGAATTTCTATTAAAGTAATGCATTCAAAATCAGCAGATGACAAATCTATAAAACCATCGTTTATCTGAAGAATTTCTTGAATTTACATGTATAGCCTGGAAAAATGAACAATTTTTTTTAAATATTAAAACCAACATCAAGCAAATTGATGGCGTTTAGTAACAATAATAGCTTAGATAAAAGTGGAAAATTAATATACCTGATAGAACGGATTCTATTTAGAAATGGACATCTAAAAACAAATAATGCAAATATCACCATTAAAATAAATGCGTTTCATAGAATGAATACTGTTTTGAAATTGACATTTCTTAATGCATGAAACATCAAATCTTATGGGAAATAAAAGTATAACCAAAGATTTGAAGAAGACATAAATATTACATAATCATTACCTAGAATATAACAACATGTACATCAATTTCAGACTTTGAAATTGACATCGCTAAAACGGAAAATATAGCCGTTTATCAGACCATTGTAAGAACTACTGGAACACTATAAAACTTTATAACTGAAATAATTATATTTTAGTAAAGTTCCACAGTGTTAACATACAAGCTGAATTTACCCAAAATAAAAAGCATTATTTTGATGACTTTATGTTGTTGTTAACGGAAATAGACAAAGTTACTTTTATCAGTGTTTTTCGACAATCGTGCACTTGTATTACAGAAATGATATGTCATATCATAAATTTTTGAATATTTCATTCAGAAAATTAAAAAAATTATGATATGACAGATATCTCTAATTGCTCTATGCTGGGCATAGAGAGACCTCGATCGCTGCACCATAAGCAGGTACAATTAGAGTGAATCTGCCGACATTTATTATCCCCATGGTGATCCTGGTACCGATATTTTATCATAAGAGCAAATTGAAAAAACAAGCCGACAACAACAGTAGTCTCCTATGGACATGGATGATGACAAATCTAAGCACTGAAAATTTGTAATTATTTAGGTGACTGGTTCATGGTTCAACCGAGAATTTCCCAAATTTAAAATGTTAATTCTAACTATCTAATTTTTATTATGAAATAATAATAATAATAATAATAATCATCATCATCATCATTTGATAATAATAATAGAATAATTATTATAATATAGAGACAATTTAATCAGCGAATATGTGTGTGTGTGTGTGTGTGTGTGTGTGTGTGTGTGTGTGTGTGTGTGTGTGTGTGCCCTTCAACGTTATTCTGAGAATTGGCATAAACTAAAGTAAAAAAATCGCGGTAGTGCGCGGTGAATATCAATTGCGGTTTTTTGATGGGTCGATTTACATACACTTATTCAAACGTTATCGTGGGGTACTCAAAGAGTGTACCTTGACACGGATCATACTACCAATGGCGAACTTAGCTTTGTGTCAACGTCTCTTTTTTCCTTTCGTACATTTCAAGAAGTATAACACATGAAGTGTTAAAATACATGTACATCACATTTAGTAATTAGATATATAACTTTACAAAAAAAAAAAAAAAAAAAAAAAAAAAAAAAAAAAAAAAAAAAAAAAAAAAAAAAAAATTTATATTGCTGGTAAGAAAAAAGTAACAAAGAATACAAAATACAGACAGGTGTTCAAGTCTGTATCGAGATTGCTGATTATAAAACACCTTTGACAAATGTCAACTTGTTTGAATCTCGTAACATGTTGGAGAATGTAACTGATTTTACTGAAGTGTCATGTGCTACTTTTGAATTTTTATGAAATAATACATTCAAAAGTAGCTGTCATGTGCTACTTTTGAATGTATTATTTCATAATAATTCAAAAGTAGCACATGACAAAAGAAATTTTCCTCAAACGTCACCGATTTTAATTTCTAAATTCCGCACGTACTATGTTCTCGCACGCAACTCGTTTAATAACGTGTTATCGATTGCCACTTTTTTATTATTTAATTCTTGTATTATATTCTTAACATATTTTGATAAGTAAATCTCGTTACCGTCATTTAAATCTCGTAATATGCTTTCGAACATCACTATTTTTAATGTCTAAATTTCACAATATGTTCTCAAAAGTCACATAATTTAACGTTTAAATCCAGAGACATATTCTCAAACGTTACCGTTTGTAACGTCTAAATTCCGTAAAATTGTTCTGAAATTTCATATATTAAAATGTTAAAATCGCGTAATAGGTTTTTAAACGTCGCCTATTATAATATTTTATATGAACCGATGGACGATGTCCAATATGTAGAGTCAGTGTCTGTAGATATTGTCGCCGGTGACAATATGTACCAGGGGCGTCAATACATACAGGGGCGACAATATGTACCGTTACAAACCCTGTAACATGTTCTCGAATTTCATCCGTTTTAATACCTAAATCACGTGACATAATTTCGAACGTCTCGAGTTTTTAAAGGGTGATTTTATTTTTAATCTGTTACTTAATAGCGGACATCACCAGTTTGTATCAAGCAATTAATCATCTTTCTTGTTTTATGTCGATATCCTGATGAGAGAGACTTGAAATGATCAATTAGACGCTATAAATTGGTCCATTAACAATGTAGTAAAGTTTTATGTTTAAACTGATCTAGAACGATTTGTATAGGCATATCGATCCAGCGCTGTCGCCGATTTACCGTACGGCCATCTAAGATTCTAAGGTATTGTTTATTTTCAAAGATTTCTATTTAAATATTCTCTCATTACAAAGGTAACAAATTGATCAATATCATGGTATAGAAATTAAACTAAAAACAGCGAGTATTCATCGTTGCACGGATTTATGCCAAGAATCGGTGTGGAGGGTGTTTTGGTGTTAAAAGTAGTTTACTTTACTTCGAGGTAAATAATTACTGGATGATGGATAAAGTCGGAATGGTTGTGTTTTTGTTTTGTTTTTGTTTTTTTTTTAAATCTCACAATAGAACATTTCCAAGTATGATAGAACCTTGAAAGGTAAGAGTGAGAGAAGCTCTGTGGCAACCCGATCCCCCACCTCCCCTCGGAAAAATTGCCATAGTGAGTAATCTGAATTAAAGTTGTGTGCAAAAAATTCGTAGCCGATCCATTAATGCAAAACTTTGATTTTAAAGATTAGATTATATTTAGATTTCATTGTGATGTACATGCATATGTAATTTGACTCATTAACAAAAACATCTGTTACCTTTCATCAGAAGTATAAATCTTGTTGTTGTAACGATGAAAATTTTGTCATTTTTTGGCACATTACATCATGTAAATTACATGTTCAATACGTTATTAAAGCTCTGTTTTGCAGTAAAAGAAGCCCTACGCATACGTTTAAAAAGCTGTCTGGTTTGAGACCCTTATAAAATAAATCTTTTTGCGTGTTATTATTAAACAACAGTTAAAAATAAAAAACAACAGAGAGAGAGAGAGAGAGAGAGAGAGAGAGAGAGAGAGAGAGAGAGAGGAGAGAGAGAGAGAGAGATCCAACATATATATTACATGTAAATATATTTTCGTAGCCTTTCCGAATTAGTTGAGAGAAACATATCAACATTCATTGATTTGATCTTTAAGGCACCGTTTCTGTGAATTTAATACATTTAATAGTTGCACTTGTTTGGAAAATTTACCGTTTTTTATTAGTAACTTATAACTGTTTATTACCCAATCCCCAAGAGCAGGAAAAGAGTTTTATTTTATCGTAAAATAAATAGCTTAAGACGAGTTGATATATTACAGTAAATGATTTTTCGTATTCCCAAACATAACCCTGAAACGACTATCAATCGTGACTGATGACGAGACAATCGAAACCAATTATAATAACAATAAAATTTACCAATATGATTGTAGGTCACGTGATATAGACAGCCAGCTGTAGAGTATGTGCATTTACGAATAGTCAATAATTTGTGAAGACCGAGAGTCATGCACTATACAAGTCAAGCAGTAGCCTTATCAATAACTCAGATACTTCATAGAAATCGGCGGATGAAGACAATCATCATATGTCAAATTCAATTTGTACATATTTATCACACGGCGGAAGAATACATAAGTTTAACTTGGATTTCCACGTGCTTGTCAAATAATTTAGACAACATTTATGTCAGGAAAGAACAAGATTTCAAATACTTTATTGAACAAAAATTTAAGTTATCCCGATGTCTGAATCAGGTGTAAATATGGATGTAGTGGTAGCGAAGATAATATCGCTTATAATACTAACAAGTTTAACAGTTTTATGTGGTCTTTTTCCGTGTAGACTTATGCAACACTTTGCCAAAATAATCATTAAAAAAAAGCGAACTTTAGATTATCTGTTATCAGCTATGAAGTGTTTTTCCGGTGGGATTTTTCTTGGAACATGTTTCCTTCATTTAATACCTGAGACGAGGCTTAAAATAGATGAAGTGTTAGTTGAAATACGGTCACATTCCACGTATCCCGTGGCTGAATTATTAACAATGGCGGGATTCTTCGGAGTTATTTTTGTGGAACATGCAATTAGAGCTATGTATAAAAAACTTCAAGAAGAAACAGATCGAGAACGTGATTGGTCGGATAGTGAAATATTACCCACAACGCATTCGTGTAATTTCCGAACAAGTGTAGCGGATTTGGATCAAAATAGTTTAAATTCGGTAACAAATGATGACGTTCATAGGAGTCTTCAAAATGTTACAGTAGATGAGACGGAAGAAACTAAAGAAATGGAAATAGAGCCAGCACCACTTCAGGATTTAGAAGTTCAAAAAGTTGTATCGGAGCTCAGTCGAGGAGACGATTCCAGTAAGGGACAAATGCGTTCGGTAATGTTCATAACGGCATTGTCCTTTCACGGAGTTTTTGAAGGTATGGCATTAGGGCTCCAAAGTTTAGAAAGCAATGTTTGGATTTTATGTTTTGCAATTTCAGTGCATAGATGTATTCTAGCTTTTGGAATGGGTTTACAACACATGAGAAATGAAGAAAGTAATAGCACAATGATTTTCAGCATTGCGTCTTTTTCAATTTTAGCAGCAGTGGGAATAATTATTGGAATAGCTATTTCAACAGGTGCGCAATTATATTCAGATGTGAATGTTCCTAATGCTATACTTCAAAGTTTAGCTACAGGAACATTATTTTACATTATATTTTTTGATATTTTATTTAAGGAAATTGACGGAAATAAGGATGTTAAAAAAATGTCATGTACATTTGTTGGGTTCTCTGTAATGGCCATCATATTTGCTATAACACAACAATGAGTTACGGTAACCATTCTAATTTTTCAAGCATTAGAATATCAATACATATATATTGATGGTTGATATCTTGTTGAAATCTAAAATATTATTTATTTGTTTTGAAGTGTAATTTTTACTAGACACGTAGGTTAAAAGGTTTAGATCAGTCATGAAAAATAAAACTTTTTCTGACACTAGTTTCATGTTTGTTTTAACTGATTTTCGAACTGACAATATCACTTGTCCATTTTTACTGACGTCTTAATTAAAAAATTGGCTAAATTATTATAAAATGTAATGTATTACAGTAACACTCGGGTCTTTAAGATAAAAGAAAAAAATTATCCTGCAAAATTAACAAAATTAAATAATATTCAAATTTTAAAAAAAGAAACAACAAGTGGTAATAAAAGTTAAGAACCGGCTGTTAAATTAAAACTGTTGCATGTTTTTAGTTTACCATTTCGCACTAAAACAAAGTTAACTTTAAACCTAATTTTAATTTAAAATCTGAATGCTTTTTTAATTGTTAATTTTCGTCTTTTTTTTCATTTTAAAATCACTTTACGTTCATAATATATATTATGTAATTTTGTCAACTCTTTCTGCTTCTGCACCTACTTCTTCCCTTTCCTTTCTTTTTCTCTTCTTTTTTTTCTCTCTCTCTCTCTCTCTTTTTTTTTGAATTTTTAGATAGACAAATTTAATAAAAATTAAGATGGGAATGACTGTGAAACCAGGGCCCGACTCCAATTAAAATGCTTGGATCATTAGAAGGTTTACCGTAATAAGTTCTTTCGCTTTTGTACCAATGTGTCTTCATTCATTAATCAAGCGATGTTTCTACATGATAATAATGAGATGGAACTTATTCATTTTTCATATTGTTAAATGTGCTTATATGTGAAATTGTTATGTCTTCCCTGTTGAAAACTTTTGATATCGAAAGATAATAACCATGGCAACAGAATAAATGAAACAGATAATTCCAAATTAAGCAGCAATAATAGGCTTATCAACGCCCATATTTTCTGATCTTTACTACCACATAATGATTGTAATTATACGAAATTTTCTTCTAATTTCCAGAAACAAAATCCACCTGTAATTTGATCACGTGATTTTAAAACCAGTTTTATTATCTAGATGTCATTAGCGACATAGAAGTATGAATTATAATAAGATAATAAAGTATTGCCGTTTTTTCCTACAGTTTTGAAAAGAAAATCAATATAGTCGGAAATTACATAGGTACAGAATTAGAAGCCCTTGTGAGAGTTAATATTCATATTTATCTAAAATATAATCATATTACGTTCCCATGGTTATTGTCGAAAATTAGGTTTGGAACGGAATTTTCACATTTGAAGTCTTTTGGGGAAAATATAGCATAAGAATATAAGGAATGAACAACATTTGGTTTTAAAGGAAATCGTTCAATATTTGACAACTCATTATATATATAATCTTTGTATTCAATATTATTATATAGCTAACAAGCTCACGTTCGTTACTCGTCCTTTCAGAAACAAATAATGACGTTTAATCAGAGTTAACTTGGGTAGAAAAGATTATTTATGTCGAGACACGTTAAAGACCTCAAGAATATTGTCATTTCCAATGAATAAATTATTTTTACTAGACTTACTGTAACTACAAAATCAATACTCCAATGACAGAAAGGTTTTATTTTTTATCTTTAAAAAGATTTCATCAACAAAAAACCGCTGTGAGCCTGATATAATGTTGTTTTGAAAACAAAAAACATAACATACCAGAGTTCTTGTTTAAAATGACATTTTAAGACGCTTTTGTTTTTCAAAGTAAAGTTATATAAAATAATTGCTTTCGGATTAGTTTATCAAAACTTCATTTCATTAAAACTTTGAGAGAGAGAGAGAGAGAGAGAGAGAGAGAGAGAGAGAGAGAGAGAGAGAGAGAGGGTTTACTTTTTATTTACCGTTTTCTTTTTTCTTTTTTTTACATTTCTAGGTCAAAGGTTCAATACACTTACACAGTGTGTGTGTGTGTGTGTGTGTGTGTGTGTGTGTGTGTGTGTGTGAGAGAGAGAGAGAGAGAGAGAGAGAGAGAGAGAGAGAGAGAGAGAGAGAGAGAGAGAATCTTAGCATATCTAAATGATGGTTGAATTTTTGTAATGACATATGCCATAGTTTGGATCATACTTGCACATCTTTAATACAAAACCTCACTTGATTTGCAAGAATGTACCGCACGCAGACAGAAGTATTATCATCATCTAAAAGATTCCATTGTAATTGTTGTTTAGTGCATCTGGTATCAAGTAATGAAAGTTACTTCAACTGTTGTTAGAAGATAATGATATACATGTAAATCTGTACGATATCGTAAACATATGTCTGATAATACAGAAAATATAGAAACAGTAGGTTAAAACGTATGACTAATGATACTGTCTCGTGCAGGATTTTAAATTCTTTGCAAAAAAAAAATATTAAAATTATTAAGATTTTGAATGTTTCTCGTAATAAAAACCTTAAATTCAGTACAAAACACCATGTCAAAAAGTTTACTTTTTTAATAAAAGTTATCACCAATCTATTCCAACGCAAGATATTAGACGTTCTTTAGCCTCATCATCACAAGTATTGCTGACGACTTGTCCCATTTGTTTTTTTCTTCAGAAATAAATAATAAATGAATGCAATGCAAAATTTAAAGCAAAAGATAATAAACATATCGAATACTTCCCCACAAGTATTGAAGAATATGTTCAACTGGTAAGCTACGTAAAATGTACACCCACTAGGACGAATGAATTCCAAATAAGCACAATATCTATGAACCCTCAATGATATTTTTTGCTTTTGATAACCACTAAAATCCTTTTTTGACGTGTGAGGTTATAGTTTATTGTTAGTGATGTATTTCTGGAGTTTTGGGGTATCTAGTCCATTGTCATTGATATGTTTCTCGACTTTTAGGGCTACTAGTTCGTTGTCAGTGATATGCTTCTGGACTTTTTTGGGTAACTTGGATATTTTCATTTATATGTTTCTGGACTTTTGGGGCTACTTGTTCATTGTTATTGATATGTTTCTGGAATTTTTGGTGTCACTAGTTTATTATCAGTAATATATTTCTGGACTTTTGGGGTTTCAAGTTCATTGTTTCTGAACTTTGGTCATTTCCTTTCTTGTTTTTCATATTTTACTATGAGAGGCAAATATCACGCCCAAGGAAGGGACCAAGAGATCGATATTTAAAGAACTGACTTGTCGCCAATCTTTGATTCCCACATTTCAGACGTATTCAAGTCATCTTACCGTCTAAATGTTGATAGTTTTTTCCGAGTAACTATATTTTGTATCCTTTTAAAAAATTTAAAACTTTACTTTGGAGTAGAATGCCATCCATCTTCCTATTGCTTTTCTTGACTACTTGTGGCAGTTTATGGTCTTTACCTACAGAACAGTCTAATAATGCTAATTTATACGTCCTCAAGGGAGCGAGTACTAGGTTCACATCAGTAAAGTTGGTCTATAAAGATAGCGGTTAGAGTAAGTGTGTTAATAACATAGCACTTAAATATGACTGAAGCAATTAGCCTTGCCACTTAATGTGGTAAATTGCCAAGTACGGATTATAAAGAACAGTAATCATAATAGTTTTCTTCGGGTTTTTATTATCGAATTATTTGTAAATATCGTAGTTCTAAAAATGTTTGAAAAAACATGTAATTATGTAGAACTAAAATCTCTGCCCTCGACATTTATAGAAAACGACAGGGTACCTGTCTATTGCTTCATTAACCATACAACTAGATAGTTGTTAAGAAATTATTTTGGGTTCAATTTGTTTATATTTTCTACTTTTACAAAATGTTTGCATCGGTTCTGTCTAATCAGATGTTTTCTGTCCAATACTCCTTTTTAATTTTTTTTAAGAAATAGAACTCAAACCTAATCTCCCTTTATTTACAGAATTGCTAGAATTGTCATGTGCTACTTTTGAATTTTTATGAAATAATACATTCAAAAATTGTCATGTGCTACTTTTGAATGTATTATTTCATAAAAATTCAAAAGTAGCACATGACAGAATGCAGTAGTTATTGACCCGCTTACGTAACAGAGAGAAAAAACAGTCAGTAAACAAAAAATGAAAGTTGCCAAATTGTTTTGTATTGTTTATGAATGCATGTAATAAGACGATCGTTTGTAGAATGAGTTGAATGACGGGGAATCTTCAGAAACGCTTACACAATGCCACGGAGTATCATCTTGGTGTCATTATACCTAGCATCTCACACTAAAAGACTGGAGATTAATAACCAGTGGTTTTATATGTTTTATGTGTCTGGTTTTCAAATCTAAGTCTTTTTTCCTCTTTTTTTCTTTCTTCTTTCTTTTCTTTTTCTTTTTTTTTGTTGCATTTGTAATTTATGTAAGTTTTTTAGGCTTCAGATTTCTATATAGATCTATATCCTACTGATACAAATTTGTTATTTTCTTGTTAATTCATTTCTCAAGTTTTTTTATTATCTGATTGTAAGTTACATTAATGAGACAATACACACGTACAAATATTAATACAAAAACAACAGCATACATAAGTAAACTAATGGAAATATTTAATATATGTTTTAACATATTTTAATCCGGACTGGCTCTCGTTAATTATTTTGAAATAATTAAATATTTATAAATTGTTAACATTAGTATAAGTTTTTGAAGAAAATTTCTTGAAAATTCATAATATTTGGCCCAATTCTAAATTTATAAGGTATATAAAGCTGTCTATATTTCAAAATGCTTACAATTCAAAATATATTATTAAATTCATCACCGATATCTTCATTACATAAATTAACATTATCTGTTTCTCTAGGTATGCTTTGTCATCATTTAGTTTCTTCTATTGGTAGTTTATAATTGTATTTCAGGTAGCCAAACTGAAAGATACAGCTTTTGGACAAAAACT
>CM056600.1:10981194-11033694 GCA_029721355.1 Tegillarca granosa
AGTGTGCAGTAATTATCTTCGACATTATAGACAAGTGTTCTCAGCTGGTTGCGTCAGTATCAGTTTATTGGACTGAGAAGTGTGCAGTAATTATCTTCGACATTATAGACAAGTGTTCTCAGCTGGTTGCGTCAGTATCAGTTTATTGGACTGAGAAGTGTGCAGTAATTATCTTCGACATTATAGGCAAGTGTTCTCAGCTGGTTGCGTCAGTATCAGTTTATTGGACTGAGAAGTGTGCAGTAATTATCTGCGAAATTATAGACAAGTGTTCTCAGCTGGTTGCGTCAGTATCAGTTTATTGGACTGAGAAGTGTGCAGTTATTATCTGCGACATTATAGGCAAGTGTTTTCAGCTGGCTGCCTCAGTATCAGTTTATTGGACTGAGAAGTGTGCAGTAATTATCTGCGACATAATAGACAACTGTTCTCAGCTGGTTGCCTCAGTATCAGTTTATTGGACTGAGAAGTATGCAGTAATTATCTGCGACATAATAGGCAAGTGTTCTTAGCTGTTTGCCTCAGTATCAGTTTATTGGACTGAGAAGTGTGCAGTAATTATCTGCGACATTATAGGCAAGTGTTCTCAGCTGTTTGCCTCAGTATCAGTTTATTCGACCGAGAAGTGTGCAGTAATTATCTGCGACATTACAGGCAAGTGTATTATCGCACCAAATGCCGCCATAAATACACTAGCAAAAAGCAGATCACAAATACTTGCACTACATGAACATGTTTATAGACCTTGAGATTAATCAGAAAATTGTCTTGTCGCAAAAAAGCTAAAAAAGCTGATACGACGTAAAACACTTATGAACTAACTACCCAACTAAATTAGGTGATAGCAACATGATTATGATAACATCAAACTAATAAAATGTTTCAAAATTGCAGCATGTTTACTATGCTTTTTGTGTGTTTAGTTACGTATGAGTTGTTAAATGCTTTATCGCCTTTTAAGTTTTAGTGAACATGATGTAAGGACTTGGTCTTTCTTTCTTTGGTGTCAAAATGCTAATAATAATCTGACATTCAATAACGTTTGTAAACAAATAGTTAAATGATAAACAGAAACATTGATTAGTTTGCACGTATGAAGTATTCAATCCTTTCTAGAACTATTTCCCTATCCATAGTTTTATTATTTCAGCAGTTGTTTTCTGGATAAAATCAATGGGGAATTAGATAAGAATTAGGTTGAACAAACTGGAGACTCCATTAAGTATAAGTAGTTGCTGATGGAATTCAGATAGTCATGGAATGGAAAATTGGTGAAACAAGGCCTATTTATCTTACAAACATTAATTAATATGTTGAGAATTTAAGAGAACATTTAATGTTGCGTCTGGCCTTAGCGTCGTATAAACAATGCTTTGTATTAAACTTAATGGGAGGGAAATTAAGATCAGTGTATTCAATAAGATAGCTATGGCCTGATATTTTATTTCATCACGAATAGAGGAAACACGACTTTAATGGCGATGGTGATAAAGTGTGTGTTAAATGATTGTTTTATGGTAATGCATATTGGAGAGAGAGAGAGAGAGAGAGAGAGAGAGAGAGAGAGAGAGAGAGAGAGAGAGAGAGAGAGAGAGAGAGAGATATGCATATTTAATAGTAACACGCACACACACACACACACGGAAAGAGAGAGAGTGCATATTTAATAGTCGCACAGAGAGAGAGAGAGAGAGAGAGAGAGAGAGAGAGAGAGAGAGAGAGAGAGAGAAGAGAGAGAGAGAGTACATTGTACATCTAAGCGTATATGTTCATCAAATAGAAAAGATGTTGTAAAAATTATTAATATTAAATCTTATATGAAACATCATTTCAAAAATTATCCTTATGTATATTTTCTTTGCTATGGAATTTTAGAACTACCTTATTCATTTCAAACAATATTTCTGTCATTGTTGAGTTGCCTTGTGCTAGTAATATATCAAAAACTGCTCATGCAAAAATAATATGTTATGTGCTACTTTTCAATTTGTATAGAATAACAAAATTCAAAAGGAGACCAAGGCAAATAAATAAAATTTTAGTTTTGTATATTTAAAGAAAAAATAAAATAAAGGTCACATACTTTTAGACATGAAAAGCTGTACAGGATTTTATAACTCTTGGAAACAAAAAATGAATTTTAAAGCATATATTTAAAAGGGTCTGTCAAGAGAGTGTTGTGACCCAAATGTATTTATTTTGTGATATTTGTCTCAGTACATGTAGATAAACAAGCTACATGTACGTTGTACAAGTAATTGTCGCTTTTATTGTCTCTCCTGATGGGTTTGAGAAATAAGTCATGCGATCATCGTCGTCGTCGGCGTCATCGTAGTCGCCTACATTGGTACAAACGTGTTAGTCAAACCTTTTTTTTTTTCAAAAACTGTACTTGACATTGGTTTGTATTAAACCATGTTACAATTTTATTGTTAAATAATTCAAAAATGGTATTTTTTAAAACATTTATTGATAATACATTTTAAAAAGAAATAGCGTATGGTAGATTTATCATAAGTCATACTACATATTTAGACTGAATGGATCAACGTTACTATAGACAGCGTTTTTTATGTTAGTCTTGTGATCAACAGATCAACTGATTTTCATATTTTCGATATGTTAAGTTTGACTAAATTTTATTGTAGATTTATTGTTTAAGTAATATGTTCACTGTTGTAGCTATTATGTGAAATGTTATTATTTTTGTTTACTTTATTTCGCTGAGCGAAGTTTTATATTGTAAAGTTTTAGCATATTTACTATACGTATTTTTTGTTACGCTATACACGACTGTGTTGAAGTTGTATATTTGTTGAAATAAAATTTATTCTTGTAATATAATGCGAGTTAAAAAAAAATTGTACTTAAAAAAAAACGTCCTCAATAATCGGACATCGAAAACGAGCCAATGTTTGTAGCATAAGTGGGAAAGTCATGATATTTGACAAAAGTATTTGAATGAGAATAAATAAATGTGGTTTTTGTGCCACTCAAGACTTTTTTGCCTATATGGATTCGGTCAGATAGTAGAGTATACACGAGTTCCTCGAAAGCACACAACAGAAGTACTTTGACAAGCGAACTAACAAACTATCTTTCACTAGAATATCTCTAAGTACGATTCAATTCTAGACGCTGAAGTAACTGAAATCTTTAACCAACTCGGCAAACAGAGGTAACTGATTCACATCATAGGGTGCTGTTTTGTCATTATGTTCGTGTAAGTTAACAATTTGGAGCTGTAATCATATATTTACTGTTGTTGTTTTTGTTTGATTCATATGTTATTAATGATTTTGACAATAGCGATGTATTTGTTATTAAGTCAATTATACTACCTTAAGGTGTTTTAAAAACAGATTGAACCAATTCTGGCTACTAATATATACAAACTTCTTAAGACAAAATTTACATTGTTTCTTGGAAACCTTTACCCTAACCTGTCCACACTAAAACGACATAAAGATTCATGATCATAAAGGACATGATTTTGTCAGAAACTTTTTACGCTTTAACGATTATAAACTTCCCTGTTATTCAATTGGATTCGTGATGGTTAATTAATTTAAAACCTTGATTGTGCATCCTGATATGAATGTTATATATATTTATTTGTTTATTTTATTTATTATTATTATTTATTTATTTATTTTTTTACAAAATCATCCATAGCGAATAATGTTTTATTATCCGTACTCTTCTGAAACAGATAAATCTACAGACCTCATTACACAATTTGTATAATTCCATTTTATGCTAACGCTGTATTATAACTAACAACTGATGGTGCACTTGGCTGACTACCATAGTAGCTGGAGCCGAAGCTATCTGACTGATAGAGCAATTGGTTTACAGACCCGAAGCTAACGACGAACTAATGGAGCACTTGGTTGACTATTAAAGCTGCTGCAGCCGAAGCTAAATAATGATGGAGCACTTGATTGTCTATCACAGCTGTTTGAGTCGAAGCTAACCAACTGATGAAGCACTTGGTTGACTTCAAAAGCTGCTGCAGCCGAAGCTAACCAACTCATTGAGCACTTCGTTGACTATCATGGCTGCTGCAGCCGAAGATAAATAACGAAGAAGCACTTGGTTGGCCACCATAGCTGCTGGAACTGAAGCTAAACAACTGATGGAGCACTTGGATGACTACCATGGCTGCTTGAGTCGAAGCTAAACAACTAATATAGTGATTGTTTGACGACCCTAGCTGCTGCAGCTGAAGCTAACCATCTTACGGAGCGCATTGTTGATTACCAAAGCTGCTGCAGTCGAAGGTAAATAACTGATGGAGCACTTGGTTGATTACCAAAGCTGCTGCAGTCGAAGATAAATAACTGTTGGAGCACTTAGTTGATTACCAAAACTGTTGCAGTCGAAGGTAAATAACTGTTGAAGCACTTAGTTGATTACCAAAACTGCTGCAGTCAAGGGTAAATAACTGATGGAGCACTTAGTTTTTTACCATAACTGCTGCAGTCGAAGGTAAATAACTGATGGAGCACTTGGTTGACTACAAAGCTGCTGCAGCCGAAACTTACTAACTGATGGAGCACTTGGTTGACTACGAAAGCAGCTGCATCCGAAGCTTTTGATATTTATCGTTTTACCGAGTATAACTTAATTCTTAAATATAGACCTTTAAAATTAAAAATCAATTCGACTGTCTTTCTTTACTATGGGCTCAAAATGCTGCTTATTTAATCGTTTAATAAAATATTAAAAGGATCATAGAATCTTTCAATGAAGATAATTCTCAACCTGGAAAAAATGACGAAGAATAAGAACATGCGGTTTAATTCCAAAATGTTACCTCTCGAGCAACAAATATTACACACTAAAGCAAATGTGAAACACAATCCAAATTTCGGTCTAAATGCCCTAAATGGAACAGAAACAAATATATACCCTATGATTTATACGCCGAAATTTGAGGCACTGGACAATAATTTGGGACCTGTTTATGATATCAGAATAAATGAATTCGAACGCATCCAAAGCCAAGAAGTTAAAATTTATACCTTGTTTATAAATCTAGAGGAGAAGATTGTGTCACGAAAGGACCTTGAGCTACCAACATTTAAGAGAAGAAACAAAGTTGTTCATATTCAATAACGCCCTTCAAAACTGCTGCTTCCGTGACAACATATAAGCGCTCTCTTTCTGTTTAATTTACAATTTAATATTCATGTGAAAATGTTATTAAGGCAGAACAGACGGATTCTATGGTAAAATGGAAATGTTTTGAAAACTATTTTTTAGATCAGTTACTACTTTATATTAAACAATAATTTTCATTCTATCGAAAATCTTACTATTTAAAAAAAATTAAGACATAAATTTTCTACAAAGGAAACTCCTACGCCTTCAATATTATATATTTATTTATTTATTTATTTATTCGTGTTATCATATACACCTGTCGTTATAAGAAGCGTTAACTGATAACTCTTCTTATTCAATTTAATAGACAATGTGACATTTTGTATAATCAAAACTGCAAGATAATACTTTAATCCGGCTAAAACAATAATAAAACATTTGAGATAAAACATTACTTGCTTTTAATGCCTCCAGAAATATTATCTATCGGAAATTTGAACTGTGTATATGGCTACATATAGTCTGCAATCATAAAATCAAATATTTGTTTTCTTTTTAAATGTCATCTCAAATCATACATTTCGTATTTCTTACAATTAAGTCAGCTGCGATATCGTGATATAATGATGTTTTCTGATATATAGTTAGTTTAAATCGATACTAAAATGAACGGTGATAATGATTGTTATGCTTGTGTAAATATATTGTACAGTTGTATCACTAAACTATAATGGCTTCTTTCTATGTTCTACGGTTCGGTACCGGTGGCTTAGTGTTAGGGCTTCCGCCTCGAGAGTGAGAAGATTAAGGTTCGAGCCTTGACCGGCTCATACATAAGACTTTAAAATTTGATGTACTGCTTCTTCACCTGGCACTCGGTATTAAGGGGACAAAGTATCGACTGGTTCAACCGGTGCCAGGATCACATGACTGGGGAAGTGGTATGATTGTTTGTGGTATACTGTCAAATGAACACGCACCTAAACAAAAAGTCGCCTTTTATTTTAAATAGAACAAATGTGGATCCCGTTAACAATTTGTCTCTCTCCCCGAATCCACTGAGTGTTTGGTATATACCATAACATTGGATTTTTGGATGTGTAAATCAGATGTTTTAGTTTTACCCTTTCAACAATGTATACCAAATAGAGCTAGTTAACTGTTATAAGTTAAAAAAAACTGAGATTAAAAAAAAAATTAGAGGGAAATAAAGGGTTCTGAAAAATAAGCTCGACTAGAAAGTTCTACAAAAATATCGGACAACATTTATCATCTACGGTTTGACTGGAACTTTAAATGAATTTTTAAACAGAATGTGACGTTCACAACAAGTGACTAGACTGTCCCTAACACCATTAAATATCAGAAATATTTAATGCAGTCTGTCCGAAAATAGTACAAATAAAAAACTAATTTCACTCTTCTAAAATCTTTCCAGGAAATGAAAATAAAAGCTGTTTTGTCTCTGTTGCAATCATTATTTTTTTTTTTCAGTTTTACTTGAACGACTCTATAGAATAATAAATACTGGCATTGAAAAAAGATATCATAAACAATATGTCACTGAAAAAACCCTTTTGGTGCATGTTTTGGAACAAGCTATTCCTTGCTTACTATTTTTAGAATAAGCACTCTCACAAAGAAATAAAGGAAACAAATAAATAACTTGATTTTGTGCGATAACAATGCTACAATTGATAGGGAGAGCTTAAATAAACCAAGAGATGGTCAGCTATTTCGATTACCTAATTTAAATAATTTAAATTTAGTTAATACTCATTTTTTAAGCTTAGATTTAATAACGTGAGACTGTGTTCCAAAAACTCATACTGCATTCATTTTGAAATTAAATGTATGAATGTATGTACATGTATTTTAAAATAAAGGAATCTGAATTAAGATATTCAAAAATTTTTCAAAGCATTATAAGTTGACATTTTCTTCTAGCACATATTTTCCATATCAAGCAGTTATTGATATCATTCATGAAATGTACATTTGGCGAATAATGGCCTCCACTGTTTGGATTTCCTATCACGCTGTTAACTATATCGTTCAAAAAATGCCGCAGACAAATGACAACAACGAAGGGTTTAAACAAGCTTTAACAAGTCACTCATTGGTATAAGCTGACTGATTAATTCGCCAGATCGGATGTTTTGTGAGTAGCAATAATTCAATTTATGTATACATAGCCATACTTGTAGTGATTAACTGTCGATCCAAATTCTTCTCACGTCAGGCAGAATTAGATTTCATCGTTATATTTTTGCTGGGATGTAGGGAAAGGATTTTATACTTGAGTTATTATTATTTGGTATTTATTTTGCATGACTAATTTTTTGTTGTTTTGTTCGAGTTGTGATTAGGACAGATAGCAATGATTATAGAAAATTAGCGAAATGTACATTTGAGTAAATAGTTACATAACATCTAGCATCCGGTTTGTATGCGTAGGCGTATTCGGTATTTGGAGCTTCCGGTTGATATGTACCACGGTAAATGGTGAAACTACCTTGTAATTGCATGTGCTAGTATTCTCAATAATCTGTTTACTTACATCGTTTTTACACAAAAACTTTCGCTCATGAAACCAATAGGCACATTCATAAATTAAGGAGTCGGCCAAAAAGGGTTGCAGTTATTTGTTTATTTTAAGAATTTATTAGCATTTACCATTGTACTTTATAGTTTAAAAAAAAAAACAGAATAAAAGGCAAATTTTCGACATATATGTATGCATCACCAAATCAAGTAAGGTTTTAGCCAATGAAAGAACAAATGATTTTATTAAGACATTATAATTTGTCTTTAAGGATTAAAACAACCCCATCGATTTGATTTGATTTGATTTGTTTTGTTTTATTTATTTTTGTTTTATTTTATTTCATTATTTTATTTTTAAATTTCATATAATAAATTTTAAGAAAGAATAGTGACATTCTTTTACCATAAGTTTTAATTCTTCAATTCTGCTCATTAAATGCGTGTATCCTTATAAATTTAAAAAAAAAGTTTTCTCGATTCTGTTTATTTCGAAATATTATATAAGTTTCCCTGCATGTAACATTCAGGTTTGAAGAAAAATGAAAAGATGTATTAACCATCATCCGTCTTATGTTGTGGAATTTCCCTGCCATATTATCTGTATTCTCGACTGTCACAAGGCGTCTCAGGTGCCAGTCTGTTTGGCCAATACCACTTGTTTCTAACATGCAACTAATAAATTCCCCCCACTCTATGATTTAGTTGATGGAGTTTGAGTTTGGTGGACATGATCACCTGGTCTAAACACCAACCATACATATAGATTTTGACTTTCTTATCAAGCAGGCTAAACATCATTCTTTTGCTATTTAAGATGAGACTTGAAAACTTGCAACTAATTCACTCACTCATAATGTCCTACAGTCTGTACATGGAGTTCTTCAACATGTTTAATTTCAGCCATCAGTATGGAAGAAAGAGCATAGTGAGGTCTAATTTTAGAAAACAAATTTGCAAATTGAATCTAATGATTTTTATTGGATAAAATATATTTTTGGTACAGAAAGAACATATTTGCCTGAATTTTCATTACGTTTTTCCCGCTTTTTTAAGTAAACGGACGCTTTTAATTAGTTTTCTCTTCTAATATATTGCCTTGACATTTTTTTTATTTTTTCTTCTTTAAGTTTGAATCTGCCTATACAAATTATATGACATAATATAAGTGCTGAAGATCATGACTTTTTTCAAGAATCCTACTGCGAAATTTGTAATCTAAAAAATTATTAATTTCCTTGTAAAAGGAAAACGTGCACTGACGTAAATATCATAATGGTTTTTACATAAACATGGTTTATAACTATAAGAAGAACTATATGATTATGAACGGTTTGATTTGTCAGTTCTATATATAATATCATAGATTAAAAAGAGTAATTTACCAATGTGTAGTGATGACACTGATTTTTTTTCAACCAAATGGATTTTAATCAAAAATTTTTATATGGCAGTAATAAAATATACATGCTATCAACTGTTAACTTTGTTCACCACAGGCTTTCCGGTCAATCAATTTTGCAGTAATGGCTTTTATAATTGGTTTAAGAGAGACTGGATGGTTTTCTATTATTTTGTACAAGACATATCCTTTATACATTGTCATATAAATAATGTTGGAATGACATTCTCATAAACCATCTCACATCCATACTAGATCTCTTTTTATGTCGAGCGCCAAGCGAAGAAGCAATATCTCAAATTTTAAAATCTTATGTATGACCCGGCCGGGGTCCAAACCCACGACCTCCCGCTACCGAGGTGAAAGCTTATCACTGAGCCACCAAGGCGGTCCATTGTCTCGGAATTTTAACTGGGGATTAAAAACTACTCCACTTCTTTGTGTTTTTGTATAAATACCCGCTCTCGTCGTCAACAGCTGAAATAATTGCTGACACAACATTGAAAAACATTACAACAAAAACCCGAAGGAATGGATCTGAGCTAAAACCAACCCTTGGCAAGCGAACTGACTTTACACACATTAAAAATATGGTTTTATATATAGATGGCCTCTTCAGTAGATTTTTTTGTTGATGATTTAGTGTTCCGAGGACTTGCATCAAAATGTGATAATATGCATTATTATTTCAGGTCATTAAAACACACATATCAAATTTCATTTAAATCTATTAAAAACAGTGGGACAAGTTAAAGTCACAAGGTTGTAATATTGTTTAAAAAAAACAAAGTGTAAAAGGAACATAATTCCATTAAATATTCGAGCAGCATCACGATTTTACAACATAACAAACACTTATACCACCACCACCAACAACAAAAACAATATAATTTATGCTACCAACACACCATCTAAAACGCAACCATTACAACCACATTATCAACACTACCGTCACAATCCACCGTAACCACTACCATTACCACCATCAAAAGTAGCATAGCCAGAAGCATACTGGCTATCACCATTATATCCAGCACTGCCACCGCCACCACCTCTAACACCGCCCGCGGTATGGTTCAAGGAAAGAAGCTACCTTATTGCGTTTCCGTATTGCCGCTGATATAGACAAAGATGGCATTGTGTCCGTAAGTTTAGCTAATACCCGGTTTGATGTTTTTTGGTAGGCAGAGCGTTGTATTAACACAGTGACAGAAGCAAGTGTAAAATGTTTAAAAATAATCTATTGTTAATTTAGTTCGCTAGTAATGAGATTGCAGTTTAACTCTATGCTCAATACTTGAAGAAATTTTATTTCGTCAAGCACTCGATTACCCGTATGAAGGTGGGCGTGGCCATTATATAAATATGACATGACTGAGAGGGTAACATTGAAAATGTGAACATTTTTAATGTTGCCCTCAGTAGTGTCATATTTATTTTATTACATCGAATGTTTTTTCTAAATGTTATCTCACTCATTTTGCAATATCAATAATAAAGCCCTTTTTAAATATACATATTTAACAAGTTTACCTATAAAACAGCTCATTTGGTATGATGAAGTTGTTCCAATAATTTGAAGATTCCTGCTCAGGCTGAGATATTATTAGAGAAATCTGTCATCAACCACTACTGTAAGTGACTGTTTTTTGTGACAGCAAATTATGCAGTTTCAAAGAAAAATACATTAAACTTAAATAATAGTAAGATTTAGAAAAGGAAACATTGTTCATCAAGAGATTCTATTACTTGACATCAAGGATATATTAGTTAACGTGCATTACATTTCAAAAATAAAACTCATCCCTTGTGTATGGTTAGCGTTCATTAAACGTTGGCCGTAATTAATCACAAGGTCTGGACAACGTCCATAAATCGTCAGGTAAAGAATTCCAGCAATCGTCTATTTCTTAATTGCTTCAAGTCTCAAAGGACAACTTATGTAATAAATAATTAATTTATCTAAGTATCTGTAGGTTGTATAAACACACAGGTATATAAACAGCTGTAAATTACATGGAAGAATATGTTTAACAGAAAAACTAAACAGAAAATCCTCATAAAATTCAAAGCAGGTTTGTTTTCTAAAAAAAAAGTTACAGATATGATGCAGTTCTATTGTAGTATAACCACTGCGGTAGCACAGTTGGTAGAGTGCTCGCTCCATAAGTGGGAGATTGTGGATGCGAACCCCGGCCGGGTCTGACCCAAGACTTGAAAGTGGGTAATGACTGTTCTTCCTCAAGCACTTGGCATTACGAAATGAAAGTCACGGTTCTGGGAACTTAAAATAAACAAGGTCCCGTGTCACGGAAAGCGGGACATGATAAAGAACCCAGCTGTATAATGCCATCAGCGCAGCACAAAGGCAAAATTTCTGCACTTTTGTCTATAGCTGGCGACGTCTTGATATAAGTGAAATATTCTTGACTGGGACGTTAAACACCATTAATCAACTTAACTCTATTGGAATGTATAACAATGTATTTCCTTTAACCCCCAGAGTAAAAATTATTCATCTGATGGCAAATGGAATTCATAAAACAATGTCATTATATGATTTATCGAAGAAAAATGAAGCAATTTTTTTCAAGAGAATTTTATTATAAGAGCTTACGGAACAAATTCAAAATCGATATAGAAAAGACAAATTGTATTTTGATAAAAAGCGCTAATTACCAGAAAGAGGCATTCCAAAGAATGAATAATATACGATTATAGAACAATTTTAATATTGGAGATTACACGGCTATTAGATTATTGTATTTTCCTGACGTTTTTAATGGTGATCTCATACAGTTTGGCCAAGTTGACCACTAGATAGTTGGAAATAGTACAGTACCCATTGAAAATCAATCGTTTTGTAATTAATATAACTGATTTAAGTTTGTATTGACTTTTCCCGTTTGCTCGTAAATTTTGTTTGTTTCGAATTTTTAGTTGCATTAGCTAAATTACCAAATATAAGTTTTATGTTAATTAAACTGCAAGTTTCTTCAGCTGTAATATTTGACGCTTTCTTTAAAATGCAATTTTTCTATGGGTTTTTTTTTCTTTTCCTTTATTTTCTTTATTTATTTTTGGAATTAATGTGTATCTGGACATTTAAAAAAACAACAGCAACAACTAAAGTCTATGAGTGTTTTTACAGAATTTCCAAAAAGGAAAAAGTGTCAGAGACTCTATGTTAAACTGAAGAAATAAAATCAATGCATTGAAATTAAGCAACATCATCATTAACCTTATGTTCAATTCAATTTCTTTATTCTGTAAGTTAATTACAACTTATTGGATTTACAATATATATAATTACATAATATAAACAATGTTCAGTGAGCAGAATATGTGTATACATAAATAAACAGCATTACCAGGAGAGATAATAAATATAAAGTATAAATATAATGATATAAAGTTAAACATTATTTCTAATATTTAAAGCATTGTATAAAAATTTCGCTAGATTGCATAATTGTTTGACATTGTTGATGCTGAGCAACTGTATAAGTTTGTACATGCTTGGTTTGACCCAGTAGTATGGTTTAATAAATTGTTTTCTAATATTGGTATATGTTTTACACTCCAAAATAAAATGATATTCATCTTCAATAACACCGTTACAAAATATACAACATCTTTCATTTCGTTTTTTGTTATTATAACGACCTGTTTCAATGGATAAACAATGAGAAGATAACCTGAATTTAGACAAGATTTTTTTGTAATGACTTGGAATAGGCTTACATAAATAATATTGTAAAGTAAAATTGTCAATTAAAAATCTATATATTGAAGACTTTGTAGAGGTTTCTAACATGGAGTATAAATGTTGCTTACAAGTATCTTCAAGCCTTTGTCTAATCTCACACAAAGCAACATCTACGTTAATTATATTTTGATTATACCAAATGTGGCCAAGACCAAGGGACTCAAGCTCCTTCTTTATAAAATTTGTCCATATAAATTTATTTGAAATGTGCTTATTACCCAACCTTAGTAAAACATTATAACAATTTAATAATATACAATTTTTAGAATTTAGAAGATTAAACCAATATTTAAACATACGAATTTTCCTAGTAACTTGTAGTGGTAATCTGCCTAATTCAATATAAATCATAGCATTAGTTGTCGAACTTTTCACACCTAAAACATTTTTACAAAAATCTAAATGAACCTGTTCTAAAAATTTCCCTTCATGCATTGCATAAACTTCACAAGAATATAGTAATACACTGGACACATAAGTGTCAAATAATGATAACATGGTTTCAGTATTTAAAAATAAATCTTTAGTTTTACTCTTAAGAGAATACATTGCTTTTCTACCTTGTGATGCAAACTGTTGTTGTGTTACATGAAATTTACCATTGTAATTCAAAAGAAAACCCAAATAATTAAACTGATTAACAATTGTTAGATGTTAGATCTGGTGAAAATCGGAATGAGAAAGTTGTAAAAGAAGATGTTTTATGTGAAAGGGCGACGAGTGCATTTACCACTAGTAAATTAGCGAATTTAAAAACTGTGTACCTGACAATGGTAACTGATTACGAGACTAATTAAATAATCAAAGGGTCACTTCCGATGTTTGTTTTCACAAGATAAAATCTTCACCTCCTACGTACGTCCACATTAAATGAAGTTAAACAATAAATTGATTTAGGGTAAAACGACCCAGGGCAAACTTGAGGGAGGGGGGAGAGCCTCGGAGAGAGAGAGAGAGAGAGAGAGAGAGAGAGAGAGAGAGAGGCAACAAGTTTTAAAGCGAAACGACCTTGACCCGTTTCTTTTCCTGAGGGTGTGGCTTTTTAGGCATTCCATTTTCCCAACCATCCTAATTCATTGATTGAATGGGGTTTTACATCCAAATCATGAGTATTTCAATTATATCGAGATGCCACTAGCTACAGTTGAAGTAGCAGAAATGTTTACCTTTGTAGTGACTAAGGGCAATGTGCAGTGTGTGTGTGTGTGTGTGTGTGTGTGTGGGGGGGGGTTAGTGTGCCATGACTGCCATGGCATAAGGCATTGGTTTCCTTTAAAAGACCCTGTGACTTTCATTTCTAAATTCCAAGTGTTTGGCAAAAGAACAGTCGCAGTAATTTTTCTTTTTACTCATTTCCAACACCCCAGTAGTCTAAGGTCTTCCACTCGGACATATGCTAGTGCTAAAGTTTGGCAGTTTTGTCCAGGCACTTTGGTTTCCTTCACCATCCCAGAACCACATCAAATATAAGTTAAAGAATCTTGACTTGGGAGCAAACACAATTACTCCCCCCTTCTTGTATAGAACATCTTTAAGACCAGGTGCAGGCTCCGGCTCATAGATTACAGCACTTCTCATCACCTAGTGGCTCAGTGGTGGAGCACCCACCATTACAGGGACTAGAACCTGGGCCGGGTCATAATAAGCCTTTAAAATTTGAGATACTGCTTTCTCACCTGGTACTCATCTTTAATGGAGACAAAGCACAAAGTGCCAGGATACTCTAACTGGAAGTGCTATGCTGTCTAGGGCATACCGACTTGAGATAGCACCCTTAACAAAACCTCAGCCTGAGTGCTAGTGCTGCACTTAAATTAGCGCAATGTGTCTATGGCACAAAAGGCACTGATTTTAGAATCCTGCTAAAATAAGTACACATACAGTAATTAATCTAAACTTTCTGAAACAGGACCATGGCTAACACATAAGCCCCTGTTTAAATTTAAAGAATGTAGCACTTGGAACATTTAAGACAGTCTTTAAAATCTTTAAATTTAAGCAGCTTTCTGTAATGGTCAGTTAGGTCAAAACATTAAGACCCGCTGAATCTATTATTATTCTAATTTTTCTTGATTTAAATTTGGTCTTTAGAGGAATGTTTGCTCCACTATAAGCTTTTTAAACAGAAAACAAAGATGTAAACAGATTCTCTATAGTTAATCATCAGCTGAATTAGTCTTCCTTAGGTAAAGTTAGTGCATATATAACAGATACCTGCTAAATTTTGATGTGCCATATTGTGCACATTTCGGAAAATCATTCCTCATCAGTGACACTAGGGGCCAAAAAGTTTGATAGATAAATAACATAAGCCAAACAGTTAAAAAATAATGAATCTAAAATTCTTCCAAAATTATATGATTCCAAATCCAGCTAAGGAATGCTTTGCATAAGGGAACAAACCTAAGTTTAAAAAAAATTTCAAAAATTAAGACGGCTGAAAATTTTGCTAAATGGTATATTTTCTGACAGCACAAAGTACTGCCTACTGAGTTATGGATACCCTCGCAGTTCATCTTAGTTTTCTCTTTTCCTGGAAATAAAGAACACCAAATTAATTGTTTTTACTTATCATTAGTTACTTTTGCAAGTAAATTATATATCAACAAAATAAATATATACTGAGAAGTATAATGACTAGTCTTGCACATTCTGTCTTGAAGAAGAGTTTCAAGATGAACTAGCATTGTAAATGTGGCAAGCACAATGACTAAAGTCTTCCACCAAGCCCAACATTTTGAATACCCCCCCCCCCCCCCCACCATTCAAGTTTGCACCATTGGTTGGTGAAAATGTGTAATGTCACATCTGCATGTGAGTTTTATTACTTTCTATGGAATATTCTCTAGATATTTTGTGTTTGCATGAGAGTGAGTTTGTAATTTGGTCTGTATTGTATCGTTTTGCATTGGCCTGACTTTTTGTTAAGGTGCTAGCTCACTGAGCCAGTATCCTAATGACAAGCATATAATTCCCCGATAGCATTTTCTTCACATTAGGTAAACAATTCAATTACTCTGTCCAATGCCAAAATTTGGACATTGATATGGATTTTTAAGTTTCTTAACATCTCGAAATGATAAATAGAAGATATTTTCAGAAATTAGCATATTTTAACCAAAAATAAGAAATTTGAATTTTTACAGGACAATGGTCATTTTCAATTTTGGCTGTTTCAATCCGATTTTCACCAAACTTCAACACATTGTTTACTTCCATGAAATTTCAAATTTAATTGTATTGCGATATCATATTTATAACTTGTTTCATAAGCTAGATAGGCACTAGGTGCAGATTTTCAAAATTTTCTATTTATCATAACAGAAATTCACCTTTTTCCTTCAATTCCGCAACATTGAAAATAGCAATTTACACTGGTGCCAAAGTTTGAACTTCGATATGGATTTTTAAGGGGTAGCAATTTCTGCCAACCAAAGTAACATAACATAGAAATTCATTCATGTATTTTAAAGTAAGTAAGAACGTTTTACTTCATTTTTTTGTCATGTGGGTTCTTTCATATAATTATTTGGTATAAAAAATATAGGATAAAAATTGTTGACAAGGAATTATCAATTTTGGAGGAAAATCTGGTGTAAAAATCTGTGCACAGGTGTAGAAAACAAGAAACACTATTGTGCCAAATATATATCTCAATTACTTTCTTCCATATTTAAACTAAAAGCAAGGCGCAATAAAATTTTATTTTTTTCTAATACAAATAAGAAAATCTACGGAAGCCCTGGAGGGACATTTTAGTTACTTCTTATTGCTTATTTGTTATTACTTATAAGTTATTTCTTATTCCTTATTTATAATTAGATTGTTAAGCGCGGTAATCATTGGCAATATGGAGGCTGACATGCATATGGACGTAAGCTCGAGTGAAGATGAAACGGTATATTTTTTATTTTAAAATGCATTATAAAGAATCATTGGTCGCGTATTACTTTTGAATGCAACTAATTTTAAGTCAAAGATGACAGATTATATATTAGCTTCCTTGGCCGATAGCTATATATAAGTCATGTTGGCAAAAGGGATTTGCGTCGTATGTTGGTTCGGCCATCGTCATTGTCCCCTTTACAAGAAAACAACGTACCTTGATAAGTAGTCACTGTATCCCAACTTATACTGGATATATTTGTCTTACCATAGTTCTTTGTTCCTTTCATTCTCAAAATTGACTTGCACGTGACGGGTGTAGCTAGCTAGACAGGAGGTGCTTACCCTTCCGGAGCACCCGGCCTCACTTCCTTGATGGAAGTTCACGTGTATAACATATTTTGCCAGTTTGCAAAGTTTTTTACTTTGTTTATTGGGATTGTGATATGGACAAGGACTGGTATGTTTGTTTTATTATATGTACATGTATGTATAGATGCAAACATCTCGGTGCAATTCGGGTTTGTTTGCCATGACGTCAGATGAGCTACGCTAAAACATATTATCTTTCACGAAAAGCGGGGTCCTGTTGAGACATCGGACCAATTACGTGGCTTTTACCAATTTATCCGGTTAAAGGTTATCTCGTTTTTCGAATCGAAAGTTATAATAGCATGGTAGTATCCTCTTATGAGCATGTGTAGGTAAGAGCAAGCTCATGGTCTAAATCTCAAATTTCCTGAAACCTGGAGTCATGAAAAGATTACACTGAATGCGATCTAGATCGCACAATAAGCCTAATCATTCATGTAGGTCTGTTCTATTCCATTTTGTCAGTTTAGGCTCTCTGACGGTCATTAATTTACCCATAGGGTTACCAGAGACATGTCTAATGCATATAAGGTAATGACACACTAATGGGCTTGATCATCCGAACTAATGCCTTTAATTGATACAATTTCCCTTCGATACATGCAATGTCATACCAATACTCAATTTACCTATAAGGTATGTACCTTGTCACTTATTGTATCAATCCACTAAAATAGACTGAGGCCATATGTTGACTACAAGTATTACGTATGTTAGTACATATATATGTATTTATTGAAAAAAAAATGCTAGTAGTATGCCCCTATGTAGATATCAAATATTGAAAATCATTAAAGAATGTCAAAAAATTCATCACATATATTTTTTTTTACATTTCGGAGAATGTGCCAACTTAAGATTTAATGTTTTTCCATACATATGATATAGTGTGTACATGTTTAAAGGGAGTGACTGGCAGGAAGGCGCTCTCCTTCTTGTAATGTACCTTCTATCTTTTCCCTAAGTGACAGCAATAAGTGTAATGTATTTTCCCAATACTCCTCCCCTTCATCCATAAAAGAAATAGAATACTAGTAGGTTTCTGGAGAGAGGTAAATATAAGCTTGTGCTTGTTCCTGAATCCAGTTTACAGTTTGTTTTGTCCTTTTGTTTGTAATTTACAAATTAATAAAATATTGTTATGTGAAAACTTTGAGAATTGGCTATACTTTTCTCTGTTCCTCTGCTCCATTCTTCTTTTACCCTCCTACATCTTTTCAGACACTTCTCTCTCACTCCCCATATCTTCAGTGTAGAGGTTCAAGATGGAAACACTCTTGTTAATGACTTGCTGAGAGGTTTGGATTGTTTGATGTCCAACATGGATAGGGTTGTAAAAATGTTTCTAACAAGATCATGAAAAAAGCATTTTTAACAATACAGGAGATTTCATAGGTACCAACTAGATTTACCTCTCCAATAAAACTAGAGGTGATAAGCTTTTTAGGTTACATTATTATCTAAGGTTCTAGTCAATCAATTTTTAGCTCACCTGAGCACAAAGTGCTCATGTGAGCTATTGGTATCAAAAGAGGCAGACCCTCCGTCGTCCGTCCGTCAACAATTGCTTCAAACGACTTCTTCTCAGAAACCTCTGGTCATATTTTGTTTAAACTTGGTCAAAAGCATCTATAGAACATTGCCTTTCAGATTTGTGTTTTTGGTTGCCATAGCTACCAAATGTAGGTCACAATGACCTACATAGTTAAAAACTCAAAAAAATCTTCTTCTCCAAAATCACTTCACTGAGATAAAATCTGATTTGATATTTGGCATCTAAAGCATCTTATAAACCAAGTTTGTGAATTCCAACAATTTTGTGAAAAATTAGGTAACATGTTTTTGCGTTTATTTTTTATACATTGTAAATAGTACACAAATGTACTTTTTATCAAAATTACAATATTAATAAATTTAGGTGAACTCTTTTTCCAAACATCATTTTCTTATGTGAAGAAACATATGTTTAACAATTTCCATGAAATTCTGTAAAATACAAGTCGCTTTTTTCTACCTTTTTCTTTTTCAATTCTAGCAACCCAAGGGTTGCTAGAATTACCAGGTATTATCAAGACATACCAGTTACATTTAAACTCAGGTGAGCAAATTAGGGCCATCTTGGGCCTCTTGTTTTTAGAACTTGCAGTCTTGATTATTTTAATATTGCTAGCTGTATTTTTTTTATGAAATGCTGTTATATCATATCTCAATACATGTATATTATAAAACAAGATTTTTTTATTTTCAGACAGAAAAGATACAATATCAGAAATCTAGTAAATTAGATAAGAGCAGAGAGTAAGAAGAACAAATAAATGAACAAATAACCAAAAAAAACTGTCTATACCTACTAAGGTATAGTAATAGAAGTAAGATCTGACAGTATTTTGTTTAATACAAAATAAGTTAATACTATAGATATCAAAGACAGTTGCAAAAGTATTTCATTAAAAAATGAGCTTTTTTTCATACATTTCATACATTTTCATTATGAATGTAAACATACTTACTCTCTCAATGGGATGAAGTGTAACAGGAAACAGAACAAAATTAAGTGGCCAAACTGGAACTTAAACCTGGGACCATCCCAACCCAATAGGGGCACTGTTACCCACTGAGCTAAGCTAATTGGTCACTTCTGAAACCCAGCCTGCTACAGGAGTCACTGTCTATATATAGTGACTGTACACAGTAAACACTTAAAAGATTCTGAAGAAAAAAATATCAGATATACCATGGGTGGGATAAAAAATTTAACATCATGTGATATTTAAGCATTAATATTTCATAATTTATAAAATATATAATTTTTATTATATATTGAACTTGTGGAAACATATTACTTAATTTTTACTTTTGTAAAGAACTAAACACTTTATTTAAAATTCTTCACAATTCAATACTGAAACCAAGTTTAGAAGTACACAGTAATATTAGTTTTTACGAGAATTTTTGAAGATTTTATGAATAAAACTATTATTATTTTGTTCCTAATTACTTTTATCTGTTTAAAGCTTAAATGATTATTAGTAATTGCTATTTTTAGTATCCCTGCAGTGTCTTTGCTTTTCTTGTATTATCAGAATCCTGCAGAAGTAAAAACAAAAGCAAGTGACCAGAAATTAGTCTGTCAAGTCTAAAAATAGTCACACACTGACCATAAGTCACATGACACACAGTACATGTAAAATACATTACATAAACATTACATAACAAGGGAGACAATACACAAAGTATAAAGGACAGATGCATTTACACAATATAAATGATAAAGTAATTTAATATTGTAATAATTGACTGAAAAGGAATCCTTATTAATTATCTGGTTTCTCAAATAAAAACAAATTAATTTAATTAAATCTTAATTGAACTTAAACCTTATTTAAAGTGTCTACAATACTAGTATACTAATTGCAATATACATGGCTACCAGCAACCAATATTAGTGATAAAATATCCATAATATTTGTCAAAGGAAACATGACTACTAATATTAGTCCTCTTTAATTGTAGGTTGTTATAGAGATTAACATTAGGAGGTTTCTTCTTGTCAATTTGTAAGATCTATTGCACACAGTGCAGAATTTCATAGCAGAACAGTCAAAGCCACACTTCGACTTCAAATGCCATGAGGTCCTGTCTGTCTCATGATATAAATTTAAAAAGTATTTGAAACATAGTTACAATTATTTTGCTAATATTCATCTGCATTTCATGTGCTACTTTCAAATTTTGATGAAAATAAAACAATTCAAAAGTATTGGCATTTGCTGTTGAAAAGGCCCAGTAAAAGTGTTAAGTCTCAAAAGTAAGTGACTCACAGTCATGTTTTCAACTTGTGTTTTGTTTAAATAACAACTATGTTATTGGAAATGAGAAATAACAACTAAGTAATTAGAAATAAGGAATAACTACTAAGTAATTAGAAATAAGAAATAACAACTAAGTAATTAGAAATAAGGAATAACTACTAAGTAATTAGAAATAAGAAATAACAACTAAGTAAATAGAAATAAGGAATAACTACTAAGTAAATAGAAATAAGGAATAATTACTAAGAAATAACAAATAAGTAATTATACCCCATGCAAACAAAGTTTGGGGGTAAATGGGAATCAGTTTGTCTGTCTATCTGTCTGTCCATCTGTCTGTATATGGATTGCTTTCCGCACAATAACCTAAGAAATATTTGACCAATTTCAATTATATTTGGTATGCAGCTTTATTGTATAAAGATGAATGTAAAGTTTAATTTCTGAATTATTTTATTGATTTTTACAGGAGTCATTTCAGATGGCGCATCTGATGATGGCCGGTCTGAAGGGGTATTAGTCTCCTTTAGAGACAACTCTAGTTAGAATTAAGAATTAACTTATGAATGATGAGTTTTTTACAACAGGGTTTACTTGGATGAACTTAAATTGTCCCCCACCACATTTTTAACAAATTATTGGAAAAAATAGATGAGCAAAATGTTACTGAGAATTCTAGACAAAATGAGTTTGAATATGAACATTAAGTTGTATCACATTTCTATATTTTCAGAAGGAAGTGAACACCAGTCAGGGTAATACTGCAGGTAGAAGAGGAAAACATTCTGTTTACAAGCTATACATAGGATGGCAGCACTTTACCAGTGGAAAATACAGAGTTGTAACTGTGAAAAAAGGCGGTGGTACAAGAATGGTGAAGTATAAGACTGATAAAGACTTGGATGTGCAGACTATCATCAAAAGAGGTGCACAATTTTTTTTCCCTAATGGTAAAAGTCAGTTTGGTGACTTGAAAGATATGGACGTGTCTCTTGCTAGTTTTTCAAGTGAAAATCTAGAAATGTTCACAGATTTAGATGGCAATGTATGCTCATTCCAGGGATACCTGAAATCACATGGACTTTTTTCTTCCCAGTATCACTTGTACATAAGAACAAAGTCAAAGCAGGAATCAACATTTATTGAAGATGAAAAACTTGGACAAGGAAATGTTAATAAAACTCTCCAAGTGAACAATGCAATCCCTGGAATTATTCAGTTGACTTTCAAAAGGAAAGTAATATCTAGATACTCAAATGAACAAAGTTCAATTTCTTGTTGTTCAATGAAAAAATGCTATGATTTGTCAGCATATCATGAAACCCCATATGATGAGTATAATTGTTTATTAGACGAATTTGTGGTAACAAAGATTGAAAAGAATGACAAGATATATTTAACAGAGTTAGATGACATGTCGCTTCAGATAAATATGTATACATTTACCCAGAGTTCAGATATAATTCTTTATGGTCCTGACGAAATATTTGGCATAAATGATGGAGATTTAATGTTGGGATTGATTACAGAGCTGCATAATAAAGACATTCTGTATCGGTGGTTTAAGGATGGAGATGTAATTCTTGAAGGACTAAATACATCTGTGTTGAAAGTATCAACTCCAGGGGAATATTCTGTAGGGATATATTTCAATGGACAAATGTATATGTGTGGTAAGCAGTGCATTGTAAGTGAACTGCTCCACAACAGAACTTACAGAAAAGTTGTCAACTCTTTCTGGTCAAGCTGGAAAGATCCCAGTTCCGTTAAGGAATAGAGGTCAATCAATAGAATCTGATATAGAACATTTTTTGGCTTCACCGGGTCATATAAAGCAGCTGACAGTGCTATCTAATAATGACGAGCAGATTGTGATTCCGTCAAGACGTACAGAACAGTTGTCTGGTTTATTAGAAAATACAGAAAAAAGTGTCTGTTCCATCACAGTTGTCTGGTTTATCAGAAAATACAGAAAAAGTGTCTGTTCCATCAGTCCATACAGAAGAGTTGTCCTGGTTTATCAGAAAATACAGAAAAAGTGTTAGTTCCATCAGTCCACACAGAACAGTTGTCTGGTTTATCAGAAAATACAGAAAAAGTGTTAGTTCCATCAGTCCATACAGAACAGTTGTCTGGTTTATCAGAAAATACAGAAAAAGTGTCTGTTCCTTCAGTCCATACAGAACAGTGTGTCTGGTTTATCAGAAAATACAGAAAAAGTGTCTGTTCCATCAGTCCATACAGAACAGTTGTCTGGTTTATCAGAAAATACAGAAAAAGTGTCTGTTCCATCAGTCCATACAGAACAGTGTCTGGTTATCAGAAAATACAGAAAAAAGTGTCTGTTCCTTCAGTCCATACAGAACAGGTGTCTGGTTTATCAGACAATACAGAAAAAAGTGTTATGTTCTATCAGTCCATACAGAACAGTGGTATGGTTTATCAGAAAATACAGAAAAAGTGTTTGTTCCTTCAGTCTTACAGAACAGTGTATGGTGTATCAGAAAATACAGAAAAAGTGTCTGTTCCATCAGTCCATACAGAACAGGTGTCTGGTTTATCAAAAAATACAGAAAAAAGTGTCTGTTCCTTCAGTCCATACAGAACAGTGTATGGTTTATCAGAAAATACAGAAAAAGTGTCTGTCATTCAGTCATAATACAGAACAGTGTATGGTTTATCAGAAAATACAGAAAAAGTGTTGTTCCATTCAGTCCATACAGAACAGTTGTAATGGTTTAATCAGAAAATACAGAAAAAGTGTTGTTCCTCAGTCCATACAGAACAGGTGTATGGTTATCAAAAAATACAGAAAAAGTGTCTGTTCCATCAGTCCATACAGAACAGTGTCTGGTTTATCAGAAAATACAGAAAAAGTGTCTGTTCCTTCAGTCCATACAGAACAGGTGTATGGTTATCAGAAAATACAGAAAAAAGTGTCTGTTCCCATCAGTCCCATACAGAACAGGTGTCTGGTATATCCAGAAAATACAGAAAAAGTGGCTGTTCCATTCAGTCCATACGAAACAGGTTGTATCGGTTTATCAGAAAATACCAGAAAAAAGTGTCTCGTTCCATCAGGTCCATACGAACAGTTTGTCCTGGTTTATCAGAAAATACAGAAAAATGTTCTGTTATTCCATTCAGTCCACCTAAGAACAGTTTGTATTGGTTTTATCAGAAAAATACAGAAAAAAGTGTCCTGGTTCATTCAGTCCATACAGACAGGTGTATGGTTTATCCAGAAACTACAGAAAAAGTGTCCTGTTCCATCAGTCCATACAGAACAGTTGTATGGTATAAAATCAGAAAATACAAGAAAAAATGGCTGTTCCATTCAGTCCATACAGAACAGTTGATTGGTTTATCAGAAAAGTACAGAAAAAGTGTTTGTTCCATCAGTCCATACAGAAGAGTTGTCTGGTGATATCCGAAAATAACAGAACAGGTGTATGGTTATCAGAAAAATACAGAAAAAAGTGTCTGTTCCATCAGTCCATACAGAACAGGTGTCTGGTTTATCAGAAAATACAGAAAAAGTGTCTGTTCCTTCAGTCCATACAGAACAGTTGTCTGGTTTATCAGAAAATACAGAAAAAAGTGTCTGTTCCTATCAGTCCATACAGAACAGGTGTCTGGTTTATCAGAAAATACAGAAAAAGTGTCTGTTCCTTCAGTCCATACAGAACAGGGTGTCTGGTTTATCAGAAAATACAGAAAAAGTGTCTGTTCCTATCAGTCCATACAGAACAGTTGTCTGGTTTATCAGAAAATACAGAAAAAGTGTCTGTTCCTTCAGTCCATACAGAACAGGTGTCTGGTTTATCAGAAAATACAGAAAAGTGTCTTGTTCCTTCAGTCCATACAGAACAGTTGTCTGGTTTATCAGAAAATACAGAAAAAGTGTCTGTTCCTATCAGTCCATACAGAACAGTTGGTAGGTTTATCAGAAAATACAGAAAAAGTGTTTGTTCCATCAGTCCATACAGAACAGGTGTCTGGTTAATCAGAAAAAGTGTCTGTCCTATCAGTCCATACAGAACAGGTGTATGGTTTATCAGAAAATACAGAAAAAGTGTATGTTCTATCCAGTCCATACAGAACAGTTGTATGGTTTATCAGAAAATACAGAAAAAGTGTCTGTTCCTTCAGTCCATACAGAACAGGTGTATGGTTTATCAGAAAATACAGAAAAGTGTCTGTTCCTATCAGTCCATACAGAACAGGTGTATGGTTTATCAGAAAATACAGAAAAAGTGTCTGTTCCTATCAGTCCATACAGAACAGGTGTATGGTTTATCAGAAAATACAGAAAAAAGTGTCTGTTCCTTCAGTCCATACAGAAACAGGTGTATGGTTTATCAAGAAATACAGAAAAAGTGTCTGTTCCTTCAGTCCATACAGAACAGTTGTATGGTTTATCAGAAAATACAGAAAAAGTGTCTGTTCCTTCAGTCCATACAGAACAGGTGTCTGGTTTATCAGAAAATACAGAAAAAGTGTCTGTTCCATCAGTCCATACAGAACAGGTGTATGGTTTATCAGAAAATACAGAAAAAGTGTTTGTTCCTTCAGTCCATACAGAACAGGTGTCTGGTTTATCAGAAAATACAGAAAAAGTGTTTGTTCCTCAGTCCATACAGAAAGAGTTGTCTGGTTTATCAGAAATACAGAAAAAGTGTTAGTTCCATCAGTCCATACAGAACAGGTGTATGGTTTATCAGAAAATACAGAAAAAGTGTTTGTTCCATCAGTCCATACAGAACAGTTGTCTGGTTTATCAGAAAATACAGAAAAAGTGTTAGTTCCATCAGTCCATACAGAACAGGTGTATGGTTATCAGAAAATACAGAAAAAGTGTTAGTTCCATCAGTCAATACAGAACAGTTGTCTGGTTTGTCAGAAAATACAGAAAACGAGTCTGTTCCAGCAGTCCATACCATTGAGACAAATAACACATTTAATGATATCGAATGCAATTCTTTGCCAAAAGTAGATATAAAAAACATCAGTTTTAGGGAAGAGATGGTAGGGGAGCGTTTGGGACTGTTAGAAAAGCTGTTTGGCTCGGGACAAGAGGTAGCAGTAAAGAAATCCATGTCAAACGCATGAAATTCGTGAAACCATTGATTAAACAGGAATTAACCGTGCACAGTAAAGTTCGTCATCCAAACATTATACAGCTTATGGCATATACACTTGATAAAAACAAACTTTTCATGATATCAGAATTAAATGATGGAGTAAACCTCGATGATGTTATTTTCGGTGAAGAGCATGAGGGGGAAGTTTCAAATGAAAAGAAAATAGAAATTGCGAGGAATGTTATACAGGCTGTTGCCTACATGCACAATCAAACCCCAGCAATAATACACAGAGATATAAAACCAGAAAACGTCTTGGTGTCCTCAGATCTAAAAAGAATACGACTTTGCGATTTGGGGATTAGAGTTCAAAACAATGAATACTATGGTAACCACATCCGATGGAAAATCAATGCAGCCAGGAACACCGTCCTATCAGGCCCCTGAAGTGCTGTTGGATCACAAAGGAGGCAGTATTCCCTCAGATATTTGGAGCCTTGGATGTACTATATTAGAGCTGTTTACTGAGGTACCCGTGTGGAGTGTTCCACCAGATATTGACCCAGTTATGTACATTATCAGTTGCATGAAAACTAGAAAACAACCAGATGCAATGGAGCTTTTTGCCACCAAGTTTACTGATAATTACAACATGACTGAAATGTTGTATATGGCACTGAACTATGATATAAACAAACGACCAAATGCTTTAGAAATACTTAAAGTTTTTGAGACGTAAGTCATGCTATAGACTCTACAGCATGATATCCTCTTTTTGGAATTTATTTTTAAATAATTTTATTTTCAAACAAAAACATAAAACGACCAAATGCTTTAGATACCATAATCTGGCAACAACCCCCTATTTCTTCAATTTATTGTTTATAAATAAGCAAGTTCAGTTGATGACTCGTAAAAATTTCGGCTTCTGTACACTTCGGAAAATTGCGAGATAACTGCATTTGTCGTGGTGTAGATATATACATGATTTGTGACAGTATGTATTAATTAAGGCACCCAAACGAAGTTTGGCAATTTATTATTTTTTTAATTATTATTCTTAAGGCACCTAAACGAAGTTTGGCGACTTATTTTTATTAATTTATTTTTTATTTATTTATATTATTATTATTATTATTTTTTACCATTATTTATAATTAAGGCACCCAAACGAAGTTTGGCAACTTATTGTTTTTATTATTATTATTAATATTTTTCTTGGTACCATTTTTTTATTAAGACAACCTAACGAAGTTTGGCAACTTATTTTTTGGACCATTTCTTTTTGTTATTAAGGCACCCAAACGAAGTTTGGCGACATTGTTTTTTGCACCGTTTCTTATTATTTTTTCTTTTTTGCACCGTTTCTTCTTCTTCTTCTTCTTCTTCTTCTTCTTATTATTATTATTATTATTTTGAGTTTTGTAATCATTACATTATTATTCGGTTTTATTGATGTGTATTGCTGTTATTTAGTACTGGATTTAATTGAACTGTTTGATAATAAAGTTAAATAAACTCTCTCAAACTCTCTCTTTCTCTCCTTGACGGTTATTGGTTTAGTGTTAGAGCGTCCGTCTCGATAGCAGAGTTCATTTTGTTCGAACCCCGGGTCAGATACATAAAGGGACAGAGTAACGCGTTAAGAAAAGATCTATAAAGAAATTTATATAATTATGTAGCGACAAAAGGGAGGTTTTTTATAATAAACAGGAGGATTTTTATGTGAGGATATACTATATGTCTTACATAATGTTATTTCTAGGTTTCTAACTGTAGATCGCGGGACACTAAATTCATAAGAAGTCATTAAAAAATCTTCCGTTTAGGTTATTGTATATTGAAACCAAGGCCAAGGGTTATTGCTTCGAACACGCTGAGATATGCATTTCAAAATTCTACTTTTTATTATTACCATTTCTTATTATATACGTATATACTAGAAAATATAATAGAAATCTTTGTTAAGTGCTGGTTTACGAATCCCAGTGCTTTTTATTAGGTTCGAACCCAACCTGTGTATGTTTTTTTGTAAAAAATTGCCGGAGTTTGTTGCCGAAGGTCGATGGGTTTCTCTCGGTACTCCTGTTTAGAATTCCTGAACTGACAGCCTCGGCATGAGTGAATTATAACCAAGGCGTTATAGGAAATCATTGTTGCCTTGAACAAAGGTCAATGTTAAGTTTTAACACAATCTTCGTAAACCCGATAGGTACAATTCTTCACGCTTCGAGGACTTTCCGGTCATAGAATCAAACGTTTTGATTGTATATTTATTCATGTATAAATGGTCACGAGTGAAGTCGATTCAGTTTTGCCAAAAGGAGTTCTAACGAGTCTGGTTTAAAACCCGAATATGGATTTCGGATAGAAAGTCGTTTAGTTAAAGTTTACAGAAGAACGACGGTAACTATTGCCCACCTGCATAACTATCGTCTAGTTTCGAATTCAATTAAGGCAGATCCAAATATGAAAATTTGTCAACTGGCCATCACAGAAGTGACGTCTCAATCTTAACTGTGGCGTTAAAGACCTTCCTCCCGTTGTCATTATCGACACTTTACCAACTTGAACTTCTCGAATGATTCGTACCTCAAACAGTAACGCAATCAGCCGAGGTTTGCTGATTGACCCTTTCAATGTTTAACATTTATGTTACACATTTTTGCATTTGAAACTTCAAGCAAACTTCTTATAGAAACATGACTGCTAATTGAAACTGTTGTTTGTATAATCCGAAATTTTCTGGTTATTATAGCAGTGAATATATTACAAACGTATAGTAATGATTTCTAAAAGAATTTTCAAATGAAAAAATGTGTAACATCGATGGTAACAATTGACGAAAGTTTTTTGACATTTCCTCCCTAACTTTGTTATAAAAGAGAAAGTTAAAATGGGTACAGATTTCAACATTTAAGGTGTTCCTTAAAATGTACAAGAAACGAAATCTTTACATCTAGGAAATATTATGTAACCAAAAGGACACGCCTTGAACAAAATAAATGTACTAAGAAAAGAAAGTACGCAATGTTTTACTAAATCAAATAAAAGATATAATGCATTTTGCACTACTTATCATATATGCAAAGTATTTCACAGTCATGTGTGTGTTAAACAATGCTAAAGACACTTGGCTTGATTTTGAAAACGTCAAAGAAATAAATTCACACGACAATTACAAATTAGACCTTCCCAAAAATTAAGTACATCACATGATAAAATTTAAGATACTGATTAGGTATCTACTTAAACACTATTTTTATGGTATCCGATTTTTTCCTAACAGTATGATAAATAGTGTTTAATTAATACCTGACGCACTAATGTATAATTACATTATTATATATCCAAGGCCAGTAACTACAAAAGCCAATTAGGCTCAGGAATAAAATATTTTTAAAGGCGTTATAGCGCTGATAAAGGCGTAATACCACATGATGAAAAGCGTTATAACAAATTTGAAGGCGTAATAGCGAAACAATGGCGTAATAACGCGAATTAAAAGCGTTACATAACGCGAAACAAAGGTTTTTCATTTGGCGTTATAACACCTTTGTGCGCGTTATTACTCCATTTCTATAGCGTTATTACGCCTTTCAGTTTGCACTATTACGCATTTCTTTTGTGTTATAATGCCTTAAAATATTTTCGTGAACATAATAGGCTTCCGTAAATAACAAAATAAACAAAGTCGAGTTGAAGGAGAGAAAAACTACGCCATTTAACAACAGGCTTATAAATGATAATTAAGCACACCACTCTCGAGGTTTTGTCGAAATCCAATTCAAATTATTAATTATATCAGAACTCTACAAATAGTGTTCCAAAATATTGTTTAACTCGATGAATAGGCGTAGGGCTTCATTAGGATGAACAGGGACTTGAAAATCTGGTTTTATAATGTCTACAATTTGTTTAAATTCGTTACAACAAATTTCTTTTCGTTTTCCGTATAGATTGATGCATAAATTTATATCTTCAGTATCAACATTTGTCCCAAAGTTGTGTCCTTCCGTCAGTTCAGGCACAAAATATAAAACATCAGGTTTCCCAGAGGGCAGTTCATTGTATCTTGTTTGTAATCGAATATCGTGAGAATTCCATTGTTGGGCTATTCTATCCAAATCTGTTTGCAAAGCATTCATGAAAGAAAATCTCAACCATTCTTTCACTACTGGGTTAGCCATTTCAAACATTCCAGAATCTCTTATATCTTTGAAAAGATTAATCCACCAATGAATACCAAGCTTGCGAAGTTTCTCCCACCATGCCTCTATTCTCTGGTTTGACGTGCTTTTTCCATACATGAAACTTTTGATGCCGGCCATAGAGTCTGTTGAAGTATATCTAAATAACGGCTGCAAAAAACTGATACTGCTATTTTCAGTTCCCATATCTGCTCTTAAAATTCTTGGAGCACATTTTACATACATTAAGCAATCAAGATAGTACTTGGCAATAATAGCTGGATCGTTATTACTAGAGGCAACCTCAAGCCACATGATTCTCCGACTATAACCGTCGATGCATCCATGAATACAGAAGCCAAATGGTTTTAACTTATCATAGCCGCCAATATGCCAAACGTAGTTAGGTCCTTTAAGGGTATACATCCTTCGTTTTAACCTATGCGCTTTTCGTTCTTCTGTTGCATTTAGCAAAATCTGCTGCATTATTTCCATGACATCGTTTTTTTTCACTGCTAGTCCATGATCTCTTATAAGTCTTTTCCACATGGTTCTATACCCTACACGCTGTCCACTAACATTGCATTCTTCCCTTATTATATTAACTACATCTTGTGTAGGTGAGTACTGTATAGGACGTCTCCGTAGATTAAGTTTTCTTAAGATACGTTTCAAATGACGAATGGTCATTTTAATGTTGTGGTTGCAGAATAAAAACAGAACTATTTCAGCATACTTGAGACCTTCCATAAAATAGAGCTTAATCAACTCGTCTCTTTTCAAGACATTTCCAGACAATGGGATATTCGATGGTACTACACCTTCTACATGCACAAATGTGCATAAAGACAAGAGGAGGATTATACTTCTCGACATGTCTACTCTCTTGCTGTCATTGACAAAATGGTCTAGCAACACAATAACATATAACAAATAATTAACAAATAAGAAATAACAAATAACTAATAAGGAATAACAAATAAGCAATAAGAAGTAACTAAAATGTCCCTCCAGGGCTTCCGTAAAAATCCCCATTTTGCAGTTTTCAGCACAATACCGAACCGCGTGTATGCAGGGTAGGTCAAAAAAAAAAAAAAAAAAAAAAAAAAAAAAAAAAAAAAAAAAAAAAAAAAAAAAAAAAAACCAAAGTGAACTTGCAATTTCACATGATCACAAAATTCTTGATTTCATTCTTTGATTGAACTAAAACTGTATTTATTTAAAAATTAATAATTAAATATTATTTGGGATAGTGCATCGATATATACTTTCAGACATCACATTGTATTTAGTCTTTTATGAATTCGCGATAACTGGTATATGATCCAGTGTCTACCATCTTGGCCTTTTAACCAACAAGCGCATCGTTTGAAATTACTACGCCAAGATAAGCCATCTCCATAAATATGTGAATTTTTTATAGCAGAAGAGTAAATTTTGTCTTAAAAACAATAAATAAAAGAACAAACGATATAAATATAATCTAAAATATCCCAATGGGGGTGACATAACCAATTTTTGTCATAAAAAATTATACAGATCTATGTGAAATTGATGATATGCAAAATGCGGGTCTGTTGTTTGTTATGTCAGCATGTACATACCTTGTGGCCTGGCATTGATATGGTATTTATGCAGGTAAGGTAATGTAGGGTTTTTTTTTATTTTTTCAGGTGAGGTATAGAACGTTGTTTTTCATAGTTAAAGAATTTAAATTAGTCCTCATATCTACTATTACTATTGAACCAACACTTGCAGTAAAATAAAAGCTATGACTGTATATATAAATTGTTTTCAAACACAAACAAACAATCAATGCACATTGATACACACAATGTATGTACATAAAACAATGAGAAAAAGATCAAGTATGGTGACTTCAAGAAGAATTAACATTACATAATGGGTAAAAGTACAAGAAAACAGAGAAGGAGGAGGTTTAATGGCCCTCCAGGAAGCGAGTTTTGTTTGTAAAAAAAATATGCAAAAGCTTTTAGAGAAATCAACAAGTCTTAGAGTTTAATACATAGAAGGAAAATGAAAAGAACAAATAATAAACCATATAAAATCGTCAAACAATTTGGTATCCATAATGTGTGAAAAGGTTTTGAAATTTGTGTCGAGAGAATTGCCCCAAATATTGTAGATAGGCAGAAGCATAATTTATGCAGTGTACATAAGCCCGGGACTGCAAAGTTAACATTTTTTTCAAAACCATTGCATGACCAGTTGGAAGGCTTATTGAATGATAGACTTGCAATTATTGCAGGAGCACTATGTATTAAAAGGAAAGGGTGGACAACCAGATGCAGTGTATGAAGTTATATATGATGGAGAGAGTGTTCCACATGAAGTAGACAACCTGCATGAGGATTACACTTCTTCATCATTAAAGTTTATTGATATATAAGGTTTGTTAAGTATATTTAGTTTACAGTTATTACGAATTCAATAAAATTTGTACAGTCATATTTTGATTATCAAATACACATTGCAAGCAGAACGCTTGTTCAGTTGAATCGATCATTAAGTTCAAATCAGGTGTTATGTTATGGGTTTGAATCTGCCCACCAAGTCTGGATGTTGATTTGAAAATAATTGTCACCGTTCTCCTGCCTAATGCTCAGTTTAAAGTTAAGATTTAATGAAAGTAATTGGTCTTTAGTGCTTTCAAAAGTACGGTCCTGATTGACATTAGATGTTGCCATTAAAAATTACAATCACTGAATGTGTCATAAGTAAATTTCCTCGGTAGTTACGGAGGAGGCATTGTGGGTCATTGGTCATGACATTAGTCTAAAACCCAAGGTGTCTTGCCTGTTAGGGATCAAAAATCAGTATCAATTTATACCTAAACCAATATTTGTTATACAATCTGCACAAAGAGGACAAAACCATTCATCTTGTAATATTTCCCAATTTGAATCTGTCAAACTAAGTATCGCAGATATCACATGCGATCAAAGCATCTCCATCCTGATACACGGTCTGACAAAGTGGACAAATAGTGTCATCTTGATTTTCCGTCTTATTCTTGTTTTTGTCTAGATTTTTTTAGTATTTAAAGGCTGGTGTCTTTTTTTTTCTTTTTTTTTAGTTTAGCGTGTGCAGATACAGAGTTGTGAGCAGATGAAGAGGTGGGTTAAGCCTTGTCTGAAGAGGAACCAGGAGTTTCTTTATATTGTCCGATACAGTGGAGCCACTTGGTTTTGCTATTTCGACCTGGTTAGTTTTTGTATGCGATTTAATGTCTTCTGTCTTTCTCAAACAGTTCAGTTATTTACGATGAACAGAGTGCATGAAATTTTCTAAACTCGTTATCCACTATCCTGCAATATCTCTTTACAACATCCTCAAAAAGTTCTCGTTAGGCATATCTCCGCCGTGTCCTGTGTGGATCTAAATAGCGTGTCAGAATATGCAAATGTTCGAAATAGACATCTGAATTCATTAAACAGCAAAGAATCATTTAGAATTACGTTATGACAGTGTGATAAAAAATTTGAACCATAAATATGAAATCCATTATCCTTTTGCATTTAGATACGCTTTTTCTCTAAATTTAATGTAATTCGAATGTAGAGTCTGTGATATTTGTTAGACTTTGTGAAACATTTTGTTTTCTGTTTGTTTCATCGAGTAAATACATATATTTTGAACCCTGTTGTAAAGCATGTGAGTTAACTGTTAATGAGTCCAATAGCTTTGTTTTTACAACATGACTTTGTAACCTTATCTGTTTAACTTTTATTGTATAAATTGTTCTTTGTTCATTTCATTTCGTGGCACCTTGATTTTGCCACGCATCTACCAAATATGTACCTGATTTTTCCATGGTATGATTCTGATATTTCAGGATTTGTATTTGTGTCAGAACCTTGATGTTTATCATACAAGCCCTGCCTGCGCTTTTTTATAACCTGTGATTTAACAAATTCAAACACTTTACCGCACATTTCGAAAATACTACTGGTGGGACTATCACCTAAACACGGACTGGCAACGAGACTTGGATATTCATCTGACACGGAATATTTGTATAAATCGGAATAGAAATGCACCCACTCTTTAGGCTCAACTGATTTTGTATCAACTTCACCTACTGTGAAAATATCCCAAATCTTCCTAAATAATTGATTTGCAAAATTTTCAACCATATCAGTCTTACTTGATTTCAGTTACAGAAAAAGTGATTTAATTTCCTCGTCACGTTTTGATGTTATGTTATCAAATATTTCTGATATTTCATCAAAATTGAAAATTTTTGTGGTTAGGGGTTCTGTCTCAATAACTTCTGTGTCATTACTTAACAAGAAATCTATTTCTTGCATTTTAGTCTCTGAAAAATCGGACAGTTCCTCCTCATGGTGATGTTCGTTGATATCAAGGATGGGTTATGTACATGTGTAACATTTGCTTTGCTTCCTCGTGTATATGGTTACAAGATTCAAGTTGGTCATCAAATGTATTGTTTTTAGCACACTGGTACTCGTAGAGGGACTGATCATGTTTAATAACAGATTGTAGAGTAAAACCAATAACTCTCAAGTTTTTTTTCTCTCTTACTCGACCAATAGCTACCCCTAACTGACCAGCAAAAATATTGCTAGCGTCAACCTCCACCTTATCAAGCATAAAAACCTTGCGACTTGTGAATGGTTATGCTATAAGAGAGACATACAGGGAATTGTTTTCTCGTGGCAATAACATTTTCTTCCATGGAACTATATATCGGAAAGTTTTCACGTTTTAATTCTGCAAAACATGTATCATTCGAATTTGGGCAGTCAAAATTCACCGCAATAGTATCTTGTGTTATGCGTGTTACATGTCCTCTTAACCCATTCACAAGTCGATCTGATAAGTTTTTTAACAGCATAACAGGGCATTCCAGTTTCAAGTGTAGTGATTTTGGGACTGGAATATTTTCAAGTTTACTAACTTTGCCAGTATTGGTGGCATGAAAAACATAATCCTCTCCGGGCAGGTCCATAAGTTTGCATGCATTATATATCAGACAATCAAAGTTTCTAGCTGAAAGTCTGATGGCGTCATTACCTGGCGGAAGACTGCGGTGGAGTCGTTTAATAAGGTTGCAAGTTTTAACAGTTGGTTCACCTTTGGAAACATCATTCACCGCCTTAACGAAATCCAACTGCTGTTGTTGCAACACTTCAGATAAAACAAATTTATGTGAAAAAATTGCTGAAATGAGAATGATTTAAAACAATAATCTCCGTCATCACCCTTCATTTCGTCTGGTACTGGAGCAAGCTGGAAAAAGTCTCATATGGCTCACTTGCATACCACCAAATACCTTGAATTTATTTTTCAATTGCCTACATATGAATTCCAATTGCTCAAAAAGTTTCCTCGATAGCATGGAGATTTCATCAATGATGAGACATTTTGTTTGTAATATATTTTCTTTGTATATCTGGAAATGTTCATTTTCCATTAGTTTATTTAATAAAGTTTCATTTTGCGTCATTAAAACAAACAACAAATCTGTAAAATTGGAAACAAGAGTTAACGTTACGTAAAATCTTCAAAATATACAGACTATTTTTAAATGTTATGTTAAACTAAAAGTCTGTTCTTGTCTCTTAATTTAAAAAATCCGAAACCATAAAGACAGCCACTAAATGTGATATAAATAATTGTAATTACACAGAACTTCAAACTTTTTGAAATTGCACTAATTGTGACAGACTATTAAACTTAATGCAAGACATTGAATTCCTATAGACCTTTCTCAAACGTGTAACCAATTATACTTTCATATTGTATTCTTCAAAAGTTATGAGATTACGTAAACGCTTAAAGATTGCACTTAAAGTGTAAAAGTGTACATTTGTATTTCAATTTAAATATCACAGACTGTTCTGCATATAAAATGTAAAAAGTAACAATGTCATAGACTCTTCTTAAATAGTAAAATAAATGCCAGAAATGTCAAAGACAAATCTTCAAACGTTTTACAAACACTTAGAATCATACAATTCAATATTTTAGTACTTCAACTCTCGCAGGCCTTGTATTTATCATCATGTCAGCTATGCTTTACTCTTGCAGACTAAAGTTATTTATATTCTTATTTGTATTATATATTTACTACCCCTGAGCGGGTACCTCTGCTGATGGAGTAAAACTCCCCGAGGGTATCCATAACTCAGTAGGCAGTACTTTGTGCTGTCAGAAAATGAACAATTTATCAAAATTTTCAGTCGTTTTATTTAAAACTAAGGTTTGTTCCCTCATGCAAAGCATTCCTTAGCTGGATTTGGATTTATATAATTTTGAAACTTTAGATTCATTATTTTTAACTGTTTGGCTTATGTTTTTTATCTATCAAACTTTTTGGCCCTAGTGTCACTGATGAGGAATGAATTTCCGAAATGTGCAAATATGGCACATCAAAATTTAACTGATATTTGTATTATATATCTCTTACAGACTTTTCATCAAACATTTTGTTTTTACTTCAACTCTCTTAGTTTCATAAAAATACGGAATCGTAATATTTAAACATCAGATTTAAACAAGGAAATTAATAATAATAATAACCCTCTTGTAGAAATAAACACTTTTTTAAATAATAATAATAACCCTCTTGTAGAAATAAACACTTTTTTAAATAATAATAATAACCCTCTTGTAGAAAAAAACACTGTTTGTTTATTCCTATGCTTTTTGGAAGAAAAAAAGTTCTATAAATTTTACATAAATTAGAAATTTAGTAGACACAAATTACTTTTTATAATAATGAATTTTTAAATGTGTCGCAACCAAAGATATATTCTAATATTCAACATAAAAAAACTTATTTGGATGCCGAGTTTTAGGCATCTTAAAATTATTTTAATACGCATTCAACAAAATTAAGGTGAAGCAAATTTTGCGACAGAGAGAAATTAAATGGTTTAAAGTTATGAATGCTTTGTTTTAAAAAAAATTCTTGACCGTATCTAATGTAAACACTTAGCGAAAAATATATGTTTAAAAAATAGCGTTTAAAAACACAAAAATCAGGTCTGGAAATATAAATTTTGTTTTTGCGACATGCAAAATGGTTATTTTTTCTCTACTCTATGTTTTTATTGACTACTTCTATTTGCAACGCCAAACAGCTATATAACTTTTGTAAAATTATAATGAGTGAGTTCTTTCTATATTACCAATCTTACATATCTGTGACCACTAAGTCGGTAGAGTGCTCGCTCCGCAAGTGGAAGGTCGTGGGTTTGAAACCCGACCGGGTCTGACCCAAGACTTGAAAGTGAAAGTGTTTTTCGCCAAGCGCTCGGCATAACGAAATGAAAGTCACGGTTCTTTCGGATGGGAACTTAAAATAAACGAGGTCCCGTGTCATGGCAGGCATGACACGATAAAGAATCCTGCTGTATAATGCCATCAGCGCAACGCACCGGCAAAATTTCTGCACTTTCGCCTATAGCTGGCGACGTCTCGATATAAGTTAATTATTCTTGACTAGGACGTTAAATACCATTACTCAACTCAACTCTTACATATCTGTAAAATAGAACATGTATCTTGTAATGACGTCACATTGGTATACGACAGAATGCAAAAGTTATAGATTTTAGTATAAAAGGTTAATTAGCTCGTTTTATAAGGCAACAAAAATGTAAACAGTAGTAGTAATTTTTCTTAATGAAAGTTGACGTGTATATCATCATTTTTGTAAAGATATTAAATGATAATAATAAACAAAAATACCACTCCATGTCTAAATAACAACCCCCCTCATTGATAATAATAATAAATAAATATAAATAAATAAATCTCAAAACTGCCAAATTCAGTTACACACGTGAACTACCATCAAGGAAGCGAGGCCGCGTGCTTCGGATGCATAAACAGCTACTGTCTAGCTAGCTAACCTGCCCTGTGCATAATCAAATTTGTGAATGAAAGGAACATGGAGCTATGGGAAGTCAAATATATTCAGTATAAGTTTGGAAACAGTGACTTTATACTTATCAATAATAGTTCGAACATTTTAAGGGTCTTGAATAGCTTAGGCTTGCAACATCCATAACAAGCTTTCCATACCGTATTAACTGTGAAACATATACACTATAGCAGAAGAATCAGGGATATTACTGCTGAGAAACATACTGATCTCATAATAAAAATATTTCCCCAAGAAAGACATGGACCGCGCAGAATATACACATAAAAAATCTTTCATTTGGGATAAATTATTGACCGCCAGGATAATTAATACAGAATCAATCTACAGAATCATTATTCGTTCATCCTACTTAACGATGAACAAATAGGACCAATGATGAAAACAAATACAACCCATGAAATGGAATACAATAATGAGTTTTATATTATTGACAAGTATTTGTTTATTCCGAGTTAAGATTCTTAACGTGATTTATGGCAATAGGATTAGCTTTCTCCGTGACAAGGTATCATTATCAAAATTTTTTTTTTGCGTCAAGAAAAATGGCAATGGTAAATGAATAATACCAGCAGTTTAACCATAAAACAATAGACTATAACCATATAACGTACAATAAAACAATGTTACCTAAAATACAGCTATACGTATAACTTCCGAAATGTGTACATCTGGAACATCAAAATTTACCTGGTATTTCTGTTATATATATACAATAGAACAATAAAACTTACAAAGTAACAATAAAACTTATAAGTAAATTGTATTTAACTTAACATATAAGTATATAATGTGAAGACAATCCACTAATCTTGCTTTTAAGTCTGAGGTTCTTAATTTTTCGTTTACTATTAATGAAAAAAATATAATCATCTCGAACTTGAAGATTCAAAGAATGTTTGGACGTAAAATAGAACATTTCTTCCAAAATGTGAGAATGAAAATTAGCTCGTTGTTTTTACTATTCATTAAGCAATTAGTAATATCATATACACCAACAATCCAAAATGGGATTATATAGACAGGTTAATATTTGAGACTCTATATATAAATTATACATGTAAGACTGATATTTATGTTGTAAGTCTACTATTTAAAACCTGTACCCGAAGACCGGCGTCATCTTGTCAGTTTATACCGACAAGGTACATGTAGCGCCCTTAAGTAAACAAGGTAAGTGACGCATTCAAAGTAGGCAAAATCAGTGAAACAGCGATGATCCAATTTTTACAAAAGAAATATATAGGATCTTAGGATATTCATACTGACATTGAAGAGACACTAGAAAACACGCCCTTTCATATGCTACGGTAACAGTGGTGGCTGAATTAAACGCGACTTGCCGAACCTTAAGGATGATTCACGTCGTGGAAGCACAGTCAATGCGTCATTAAAACAAACAACAAAACGATTAAACTATTTCTTCTTGTTGTTTTATAACATATCAATGAATGTAAAAAAAAGAAAATAAAAAAAAATAAATACTGCATTGATATTGATTTTTTTATACCTAAAGCTTTCATAAAAATTGCGAAAATAAATCAAATACTCTTTTATAAATTCAAACTTATACTTACCTATAGCATTTAATTAATTAAAACCAAATATTTCAGATAAACCGCCGTCATCAAGCTATGGACATACAACTAAGGATTTTTGTAAAATTTTGAACATGTCATGTTCTTTGCAACAGTTTTCCATGGTTTTATATGTATTTTTGGTTTTAAAAACCTGTTTGATTTGGATATTCTTCAGTCAAATCTAATGTTTGACTCAATATTTCGTCTGAATCGTAGTTGGACATCTCGAAAAGTGTGTATGGAATTAAAAAAAAACTCCGTGCGTTTGTTTTTTAACATAAACACTTTCGCTCGTGCGTGAAATTACATCGCATTTATTTCGAAATTTTGAAAAAAGAAAAAGAGAACTTAAATTGGTATTTGAACTCACAAACTTTTCATTTCCAAGCAGGCTTACTATCCATTGAGCCAAAGTAAGACTCACAACTTAAAGGTATTAAAAGAGAGACATATATTTAGTATTTTTTCGACATTTTTCTGCCTTCAGGATCATCTTTTTCGAAAATCATACTAGGTTTTGATAATGTATTTTGAATAAAATACCTAATATTTTCCAAACTACTGTATGAATGGTTACTGGCTATAGTATTAGTTTTTGTAAATAAGCTTTCTTTAATTTACTTTGGCAAATTTATTTATTTGCTTATTATACCATATGAAACTATTTTTATTTTTATACTCTAGTATATTTTAAAAAATTAATCTAAAAATCTTAATATATACACATTACTTTCAACTGTATGATTGTACATCGTTCAAGTCAGTTACCAAACTCGTCGTCGGGGTCCATCAATTTGAATCACACTGCGCACGTGCTCGTTGTCCCTGATCACTAAACGCACGTGTCCATGTGTTTCAAATTGATGAACCCCTCTGACATGGGTGGTAACTCTGGTGTACTCGAAGCTGGTTTTCTATCTTTGAAAATAAGTTTACAAACCAAACCTGATCTAAAGCAAAATTGTATATTTGAAATTTCCCGTTGATTTTCTTTAATTTTTTCTTCGAAGGACCTAACGGATGATTCCCAAAAAGCCGAGCCATCCGCCTATAGGAATAAATACGCAAGAAACTATGTTAAACCCTTTTCATGCCTCTGTACGCGTCACTACCTCGAGGCCAAATATAAATAAATCTCTGTGTAAATATATATATACTAGTATATAACATTTTACTTTTTTATAATGACGTGTGTAGAAGCTTACTTTACCTGATTGGTTCGCTGTATATATTAGCCGTATGCACAAAATCAAAAACGCACGTGCCATAATGACTTTTTTTGTTTCGCGCCGTAATGTGTATACATTGTCTATTGAAACTTACCCCGACTTTTCGTCTATGGTCTGCTTTTGTTCGGCGATTGCACTTAGAACAGTTGTAATGTTTTGGCATTTTGTTTACTAGAACGTGTTAACGTACACGAAACACACGAGAAATGACAAGTGGCCTTAAAGTGGACTGTAATGTCGTTATATATACATTATATGTATAAAACAAATATGTGTAGCATGTCTATCTCTATTATTTTATTTTTGGCAGAAATAAATAATATTGTATTTAAATTCTAACACAAAGTAAGATAAAAAAGAAAGAAAGAAAGAAGGCCGTAAAATATACATTTTATTAAAATAAATTAAGATTAAAAATAAAATGTTCATTTGGGGATTCGAACCCACAACGTAAGACATAAAAGTCCTTACGTATATCGACTACACCACGCAGGCAATTGTTAACGACAGTTCGATTATTATTATCAAGTATGAGTATAATACGGTATAGTAAGAGGTTATAATAATTAAATAATAATAATAATAATAATAATAATAATAATCTTTATTACTTTGAATTTACATTCATCAGTATAATATTCAAATAAATAATATGTGTGAATGGTGACAAAATATAAGTATAACAATGGAGAATGAACCAATGGCAATTATTGTACAAGTTTAGAGCGGTACAAATAGGATGTTTTCAAAAATTTACCCAAGTTACACAATTCTTTAACATTTTGAACACTTAATAATTGTAGTAATTTATAAGTACTTGGTTTCTTCCAATAATAACTTTTAATGTATTTGGTTCTATAATAAGAATATAAAGGACACTGTAAAATGAAATGAAATTCATCTTCAATAGTATTTCGGCATTTAAAACAAAAACTATTACACTTCTCTACTTTTTTAAACCTACCGACTTCTATTGCTAATTGATGTGACGAGAGCCGAAATTTTGATAAATACTTTTTATACTGACTTGGTATTGGTTTACTAAGATAAGTTTGGATACAAAAATTATCTATTAAATACTTATAAACATTGCATTTACTTGAACACTGTATTTGTGACATAATTTCTTGTTTTGCAATATCAAAAATACGTTGCTTAATTAAAAAATAAGTGTTTTTACAATCTAAGTTGCTTTGCATTAACCATATGTCATGCAGACCCAGTTTACATAATTCATCTTTAATAAACAATACCCAATTATTTTTAAAAGATGGTGCCACATTACTTAAATGTAACAAAAAAAGAATAAGCATTCTGTAAAATACAATTATTAGTGTTTAACAACTTTATCCAATATTTGAATACACGAATTTTTCTAGTTACATATAATGGATATCTACCCAATTCAAAATATACAGCACTATTCATAGTTGTCACTTTTACACAAAGTAGTCTTTTGCAAAAATCTAAATGTACTTTTCCAATAGCTGTAGCTTTATATTGGGGTAACTCTCTAAACTTTGATTTTTGCAAAAAAGAGTATCAGCGCATATCTCTCCATTGACCAAACTTTGCATATTTAACAATAAAATAAGGTAGTTTTTGTATTCAAAATATCTTTAATGGAGAGACATGCGCTCTATGTGTATTTATTATAAAACGTGTTGATTTTCACCGACTTGTTCCATGTTTGTATAGTTATACGGAGACAAAGCTAATGGATCAAATGTGTTAAACATATAAAGCAATGTTTTACTGAGATATTAACCATATAAACTTTTACAAAATTATAGTAGCTTTAGGTTTTATCACTATTGATATGTATATAACATACTTTTAAATTTTGAATCCTATAGGCGAATCCCTCATCTTGTTGAAAATAATTCTTTGCAGAAATCAAACCGCCAAGTTTATCCCTCAATTGAATTGACAACGCTTTTCTTAAATCTTCTTTTCAATCACAGCCACACCCCTAGTCCCAGTTTGCAAAACTTGATATTAGAGAGTTTGGCAATGCGTATGAAATAACCTCCAAGTCGCAGGTTCGAATCCTATATATGTCTTTTATTTTCTTGTTTTAAAAATAAATTGTTTCTTTACTTTATTCTTATTTTTTCCTCTTTAAAGGTAAGTTCCGATACCAAGAGAAGTAACTCTAGTTAACAGAATATAAGAACCGATCAATTATCACTATAGTGCAAAATTAAGTAGACGGAAACGAATTAAATATTCAAATTTGACTATTTAAAAAAATGGCCCCTTAATTAGAAAAAAGATACATTTTAAAACTTTATAATTTTATCAAACTTTTCAAAAAATATTTTTTTAAACAGATACTGGCTGTTAATGTGATAAGCTTAGAACTCAAAAATACTAGTATCTAACAGATAACTTTGATGGTTTTAATAATTTTATAAGCAATTTAAGTAAGGATTGAAGAGATAATTATTTGAATATCAAAATCGAGAACCAAACGTTAAGATTTTTAGTGCATTCTATAAAATATTTAACAAACTTCTTTGTGTGTTTTGAGAATTTATGAGATATAGATTTTTTGTTGGAATGTGATAACTTAAAAATAAAGACACTTTTTTTGCACACTTAATTACATGTTTTTGTTAATAAAATTAAATGTAAAACATATCATTTCACGTTTATTTATTACATCTACCTCCTACTGAAATATAGTCGATTAAACCCATATCTACTTATTACTAAATAAATAAAAAACATAAAATTATCTTTCATAGATATTTAAAAATAATCATTTCTTTGTTTTCAAGGTAGGGTAGGTTTAACGCACTCTACTATAAAGAAAACCCATTCAACTTCATTCAGCAGTGCATAATTTAAATGGTTTATTTGTTTAAAAATAATTTCAACGCCTAATTAAACACATCATCGAAAGCTAGTATCAAATATGTTTTACATGTAGCAACGATACAATCTAGATTAAGTATCTGTTATCATAAAATCTAGATGTCATCTAACCACCGGTTAATACCCATGTATTTCCTATACATTTTTCAAACATACAAAATATTGAAATATCATCACAATTCTATGTCGACAGACGAAAATCTTACTTTTCACAATTATCGAAAATGATTTTGAGAATATAACCAGTGATATACTTTCATTAATTTTTCAGAGTTAAAGTGCATTTGATATTTTTTTTAGATTTGTTTTTGTTTTGCGTCGAGTGGATGTTGCGTAAAGAAGTCTCCAAAGGTGTAACTTGTTTCTTAACATTTTCCTCATAGAGAGATTGCCCGGTTAATTGAGACTCATCCTTTGAAATAACGCTTCTCGATAGGCATTGGCATGAAGAGGAAAGAGTATTGACTCATTCACCATGTTAGGTTAATGTAACTGGAACTGTACGCTTTTTGTCCCGATACTGACTTGATGAGCTTAACATAAATTCGCCATCAGTGTGCTTTAGTACAAAGTAGACCGTCATGAGTGTGCGATAGTCTAAAGGAGACTCAAATACAAATTCGTATGTATTAAGCTAACAAAAAAATTGTCTTCAGATTAAATCTTACAGTTTATAAACCTTGTACTAGGTGAAAGTTCTAGTTATAACGCCATCGAGATTACAGCAACAACATCCAATAGGATGAGCAATCCCGTTTCTAATTTTTGTCATGTTTTAAACTTCCATAAAGTTAAGATTTTTAAACATTAAACATTAAACATTAAGATGATTAAAACATAAAAAACTTGCATGTCAGAATCTTGCAAAAGTAGGGATGTCAAATTCTTATCCATCTAAAGTAAACTTAAATGTAAAAAGTATATGTCTTTGGCTTTAATATAAACGAGTTTCATCATTGAAGGGAATGGGATTGTTTTATGCGAAAACAGTATTCTAACCTTGTTTTAAAATCTTTAGGGAGACATATGCACTTATAAGATTGACAAAGGTCAGCGTTCATTTATTTACTGTTTGCTTCGAGTGTTGCATGCCATTTTGTGACAATTCACACCCCATCCTCACAAACTTGTTTACGGAATCAAGACAGACTGCATTGCTTATCCATTGGTCAAAGTGTCAACCAATGGCATATAATCTTGTGTAAGATCTTCGTCAATGTTTCATGTGAAAATTTTGTTTTAGGTTTCAAATCTTTTTCTTCATGTGGTTTACAAAGGCATATCCTTAACTTAAAAAAAAATGTTTTGATTTCTTTTTTAATATATTTTATTTATTTTATCTCCACAAAACGTAAACTTCTTGAAAGTGGAAGAGGGAAAATGTTTTTCATTTATGATATTGTGTCAGTTACGGTTAATGCTAGGGAGCATTAATAAGCGTTATTTGAAAATTAGTTTTTTGTTTGTACACAAACCAACAAATTTATACCTTATTAAATTTTCACTTTGACAATTTTATATCAAATTTTGCTTTTAAAAATAGCTATCATTCGACCCAGAGCCGGACAAATTTATAATCTGGCATATAAGAACCTTATATGATGCAATAACATCAATGAATGGTCACAAACATAATGATCAGATCGATATCCTGATACACGTCGTATGATCACATTCTCTTTTCATCTAAAAGCGCACGAAAAAGGTCTGAGGCTACCTCTTATATCAATTACTGTTCTTCTCATGTGCAAATTTATTTAATATATACCAACAGCAAGCGTAAACATATTCTGTTTCATATTAAACGCTTACTTTCTTGATACAGAAGGGTAAATGATCTGACGCCAGTTTCACAATCAATCACTAAACTAGTATACACTCTACTCAAATATTCACATTTTTATCTCTTCAAAACTTTAAAAAATTTTAAGCTTCCTAAGAAAATGTTTTGTTTTGTACAACAAACCTACAATAACAAAAATAACATTTGAAATTCAATTTTAAGCGTGTAATGTCTCCAAAAATTCACATTAAATATTTCCTAATTTGAGTTGAAGTGTACACTTAAGTTGAGTGAATAATTGTGAAACTGGAGCCTGAAACAAATATTCCCACATTTTACCTAGTTCCTTTTCTGACAACAATCTGAAATTTGGTTTATTTGTGCTTGTTCGAATAATAACGTCAATTACTCTTCCTACAAATATAGATTGTAATTTTTTATCCGAAAGACATTTATTACAAACTTAGAAAATAATTTAGTAAATTTTCAAAAATAACATCAAGAGGTTCTGTTGAAATCTGTTTTTTTAGTTATTACAGGAAATTTAACACATTGTAATTTATGGTAATCTTGTTAAATAAAGCAAAGTAAAATAATTAATAAAGACAATTTTCTCCTTTGTGTAGAAATTTTATCAAAAAGTTACATTTTAACAGATGCTACATTTACAGATGTAAGGGAAAAATTCAAAAACTGACCGACCTAATAAGAACCTAGTCTTTCACAAAAACTGATTAAGTTTTGGGCAATAATTGACAAGTTGACCCTAAAGCTTTATTGAGGTAGAAGACTATTATTACTAATACCTCAATTAATTGGTCTGCCCTTTTCAAACAATAGAAGTATACTATCTACATCAAAACATTGTTTCTGCCGTATTTTGATTAACTTGATTATTTTATACTCAATTATTAGAATAAAACAGAAAAAATATTATGTGTTTTCTTCATTTTTAGTTAAAATAAAAAAATGTTGTTTGTTAATTATTTGGTATGCTAAAGCAATTTTTTAATTTTTCATAGTGTGAGATATTAACACCAGTAGTTGTTGCGATGTAAGAGGGGTGGTTTTGGTCCTACAGTGGTTATTTAGCCTAACCTTAACTTAAATGTTTGTCGAAGTGTAAATGATTTCACACGTAATGATCACTATTAGTCTCTATATCATTAACTTATTCCACCTTTATTTTGATAGAATGTACGCATTAAATCGACTCAAATAAACAAGAAAACAGTCTTTAACGTAGGTAGAGTCGTAAAAACTGTCAAAATTACAAACCTACGCAGTATGTTAACTTAAAAACAGAATAACAATGGTATGACAGGTTTCTTTTTGACCAGTTTGTGCTGCGATGGACAGACGTGATACTAAGTTTAAAAAAATGCACATTACTTTTTTAAATCAACTATCTACATGGCCTACAAATAAAAAATGATATACCGATTTCGACATTTAACCTTGATTAACTAAGATAGCTAGGTTCTCAAACTGGTAAAATTGGTCCTAAAATCAAGAAATCCTATAAGCTGTTTTAGATTTTTTCAAGTAAAATCGTTCGTTTTTGTAAAATAGGAACCATTGGCATTTCACAAGAAAGATACGATTTGTTGTGTCTAAGGATCTTGCAACAAGACAGCTTTAAGCCCGTTGCGTACCAAGACTTTTGACAGTTTATCGAACACAGCCTGCACTTTATCACGTGCTTACCTAAATTTTCAAAGTAAGATCCTGCTGACATTCTTTTTGGAGATGTGTTACTATGGATGAAACGCGATTCCACCATTTCATCCCAAAGACCAAAGACAAAAGTCTACACAATAGAAGCAATCTAGCTGACCCCTTTCAAAGAAGGCATGAGATGCTGATGGTATTTTAATGGTAGATTATCTCGACTTGGGAAATGTGCATCACTTCTGGGGTAATAACGGGAAAATATTTAACTCAAGTGTTGCGGAAAATTCAGTAAAGATATATCATTCTACTTAGGACTATGTCCTGTACACAAGTCTGACATCAATTTCGCTGTCATTAACGATTATGGCTTTCAACTGATAGATCATCCGCCTTATTTGCCCGATCTTATCCATCAGACTCCTCAATTTCCAAAACGGATAACGGCGTTTGCGGCATATACTTTCAGTAAAATGATGACACCATACATACAGTGAAGTACTTTCTGAATGGTCAAGATAAACACTTCTTAAAAAGTGGCTTTGGAATCCTGAAACATCGATGGAAATATTTAAGATACTGAAGGGGATTATGTAAAGAAAAAATAAATATGTCTGCGAAAATTCAAACCCTTATATTTGAGACTCATAACATATCAATCAAATCTCTTATATTGTTACTTAAAAGAAATAGATCACCAGAAGTAAATCCTCCGCATTCTCCTAAATTTATACGAGATAATCCCTAAAACAAAGTGTAACCGCGGTTGCTAAGTGGCTAGAAGTGCAATCGTTACTTTTTGGTATAGATTCTTAGATATATGAGACAGAAACAGTTACTGTTTTCAATGATTGAGACAAAATACATTGACCCCTGGCCTAAAATGAATTTAGAGGTACAAATAAATACATGTACACTTTCTATTTAATCTGTTAAAACAGAACAAGGAAATTAGCAACTGAAAACTGTACACGAGAATAAATAATGCAGCGTAATTTTGCATGAAAACACAATACTTGGAAGAGTGAAGATGAATTTAAAAACTTCGGTAGATGGAGTAAATGAAAAGGGGAACGTGTATACTGCTGTTTGAAAGCCAAAACCATTCTATTTAATTTACTACGTTAAATACATGGATTTCATAATATACTGCCGAGAGTTATTTCGAATAATTACCAAATAGTAATTACAATGGCATACCAATACAAAGTCCTCAAACGATTGGAAAATTTTGTTTTAGTAATTTTGAATAATAAACAAAACAAATTATGAAATAATAACGTCATCCATCTTTTTGGTGAGATAAGTAAGTTTCTTGAGGAAATATCTTTTACTGATTTGTGTTTATTAAAAAACACATATCATTTGAAAAAAAAGATTTTGTAAATGGTATCTTCAAAGTTTAAACAGTATCTCTCAAGTGTCAACGGAAAAATATTTGAAGAGATATTAAAAAGATTCATATTTGGAAATTCTTGAGACGCGAAAATTTGAAAATTATAGAAAAGATACATTTAAATTTAAATTATTTCAAAAACTAGCCAAAAATTTTTTCTTTGCGAAATTAGTGTTTCACAATGTTTTCTTAAAATATATTTAATTTTTTCAATCTGCTGTCTTTCTGGGGTGGCGCAACTATGGAAAATAATCATTCCTTGTTGTGCGATCACATGCTTTAAAATGTTCCATATGTTTTTTTTTCAACATTTCAACAATTCATAAAACAAATATACCAGTCCTTGTCCAAATCACAATCCCCAAAAACAAAGTAGAAACTTTGAAAGCTGGCAAATTTACTTTAAACAGTATTTGTGTGAATAAATAGGATATACACAAAATGTTACTAGTATTATTGCTACGAAAAGGGATTCCGGAACAAGAGTAAAACTCTTATATAAACCAGACTCCCTGGATAACATATATTACAATATATACATATACATAGAATTATAAATTTATAATAAATAAATCGAACATTAAATAAGTATAAACCAAACAATCTAGCAAGTAAATAAATAAATAAATAAATAAATAAATAAATAAATAAATAAGCGAGCAAGTAAATAAATAGATAAATAAGCGAGCAAATGAATAAATAAATAAATAAATAAATAAATAAAAAGTGAAAAAAGACAAGAAAATATAACTATGTGGGTGTTTGTCGGTTATGTGTTATTATAAAATTATGTATTGAAACGTTTTGACTGTATGATAAATTCTTGAACAGTTATAAAAAATTTTTCGTTTTGTTGATTTGATAACATGGGGTCCACATACAGTAATTTGCCAATACTAAATACATAAAGAAGGCTATTAATGGATCTTCAGCGAATACTACTAAACAGCTGACAAAAAATGAAGAAAGGGTTTCGAATTTTCAACAATCCACAGCGAAAAAAGGGTCGTTAACTAATTTTTTTTAATAAAACAAGTGACATTTTAAAAAGCTACATTCCATTTGAAATCTAGCATGAATTATTTGGCCCATTCGAGGTCCACAGTTATAATAAACAGGTAGTTTTATACTTGTAGATATTGAATTTTTAAAAAAGATAGAGAGCTTTTCTTAATATCATTTGGAATATCATTCCAATCCCTTATTTCTGACGGAAAAATGAAAAATGAATTAAAATAAAAGGACGTCCTGCATCTCGTACTTTGGAAATTTTGAGAACCTTGTGTATTATGATGATGAATTTCGTTTTAAGATTGTGGAACAAGATCGTCTAAATAAGGAGCCAAGTTGTTTTTCCTTTGGTAAAACTGAATCAATTTGTGATTTTTTCTTCGTACAGATAGAAGGTTCCAAGCCGTTTCAAGATAAAAGTCGCAAACTGGTAAGTTCTGTAGCTCCACACACAATACGAGCAGCTTCAATATTTATATTTTCAATTCCATGCTGAAGAGTTTCAGATACATTGTCCAGATAATATCACCGTATTCTAATAAAGGTCTAATAAAACTAAAATATATTTTATCTAGAACATCAAGTGATAAAATAAATTTATATTTTCGTAAAATAAATATCTTGAAGTTGGCCCTGGATAAGATATTTTATATATGTCTGTTCCAAGAAAAGTCAGAAGTAAACGTAATGCGTAAGTGTTTATGTTCGTCAACGTCACGTATTAATGTATCGCCCATATAAAGACAAGGGTAGAAAGGTTTTTTTTTGGATATCAACATAGTCTCGGTTTTGTTAGGATTTAAAGACACTAAACATTTTTTGACCACTCATTTATTTTTTCTAAGTCGTTATTTAGCGATGTTGCTGAGTCAAAAGTATCACCAACAATACAATAAAGTGTTGTGTCGTCTACAAAGAGTCGAATTTTACTATTTATATCTATGACAGTGTCGTTTATATATATCAAAAATAACATCGGTCCAAATATTGAACCTTGGGGTACCCCAGCGTTTATGTTAAGCCATTTAGAAATTCTGCTTTTTTATTATAACTCTATTCCTACGACTAGACTAGACAGATAATTATTTTCAAAACATACACGCAATTTTATTAATAAACCCTTTTGCCATACCCTGTCGAATGCTTTACTTATATCGCGAGAAAAAAAAAAAAAAAAAAAAAAAAAAAAAAAAAAAAAAAAAAAAAAAAAAAAAAAAAAAAAACCTCACCTCTTTACCTTTACCGGAATCTAAAGCTTTAATAAAATCGTTTGATATATCGAGAAGTTGACAGACAGTAGAATCACCAGTGTTTAAAACAGACTTTAGTTTCGTAATTATATTGTTTTCTAGAAGAAATATATTCAGATATTGAAGAAAACATTTTTTCAGAAACTTTACCAAGGATATTACAAAGAGAAATGGGTATGTAATTTCTTTCGTCGCTAGGATCGCCTTTTTTATATAATGGAATAACGTTAGCAATTTTCCAGCAATTTGGAAATGTACTATTTTGTAAAAGTTTGTTAAATAATTTTGGTATTGGCCTACATAATTCATTGCTAGCATACTGATTAGTCGTGGATTAATATAGTCGGGACCACGAGCTTTGGATATATCTAAAGAAGATAGAATATGCCGGACATCTTAAACAGTAAACTCATTAGTGTTGAGTTCTAAATTTGGTGTCTCGGAATCAAGAATGTTTATATTTGAACCATCAATAATAGACTGCTTACGAAAATATACATTAAAATGTTAACTTTGTCATCGTCATTATCGTTAAGTTTATTATCATAAAGCAAAGCAGGAATAGGTTTCTTTTTATTATAATAAATAAAAATTTGGGAAATTTAGAAGATACAGTACTTTCCCGTAAGTAAAAATATTTTTTTCGCATTACGTATAGCAGTGACGCATTTGTTACGAATTTCCCTGAATACAGCCCAGTGATTAACAGAATTGGTTTTCTTTGCTTTACTCTGTAACCGTCTACGTTTTCTAATCATTCGCTTGATACCACACTTAATCCAAGGTTTGTCATTTTCTCGAATAGTAACTGTTTTGGTATAATGAGTTGGCTCAACAATGAGCCGAGTAAGGTTAGAATTAGAAACAATTCGTATACATTAATTGTAGGGTGTTTAAACTGGTCTTCATTAAAATTACCAGTGATTATCATGTAGTCATTCTTGCAGTCCTAGGCAAGCTCAAAAGAATATAAATTTCTTGCCAAGTTGGTTAGCGTCTGGCGGTCTATATAATGCATCTAGTAAAATAACTTTTCTTTTAACAATTATTTCACACCAAAGGCATTCTATATTATGAATCTGTAATTCAGGTCTATGTTTAAAAATAAATAGAATCATTTATTTAGACAATAACTCCCCACCTAACCTCCATTCTCTTGATGTCTTAGAGGTTCGTGATAAACATCTTAATATATATCTGTAGAAGAAACAGTAGAATTAAGCCAGGTCTCTGTAAAAATTAAAACATCATACTGACTAAGTTCACTATTGAACTATTAATACTCAACATATGTTCTTTAATTACAATAATAAGTATAATGTATAAATGTTTTTAAATTGTTTAGATATATTTGAATAATGTATATTTATGAATAATGTAAATGTTTATGTCAATTCGTTATCAATACATGCCCTCGTGTACCACTCTGTGAATGACTGAGTGTATTTATGAATAAAGAAAATAAAGAGCAAGTCGATTTTTGGTAAAAACCTTTGAATGTTAAGATGCATAAAAGACAAATATTTGATAATTTTGCAACATTAGAACATATATGCGATCTAGTAGTATTTGAATACTGGAAATCATTTATAGAACC